>VZTE01000758.1:962992-976450 GCA_013397775.1 Eulacestoma nigropectus
GAGTCTTACACCCCCCCCCCCCCCCCCCAAGAATCCCCTTTATTAGTCTTTTCTTCCCTCTCTAGAGGGTCTTGGACAAACCAGGGGCTATTTCAGGAAATTGCTGGCTCCCTGGAAATCAATAACCAATCAACACCTGGAGCTTATGCTGAAAAAAGTGCATATGCCAGAAAACAAACCCTCCAAGAAACATTTTACCTAGAAAATTAATGAACCCAAAACGTAATGTGATTTGCCTTAGACTCAGCTGTTGAACAGCTTGTTCAAGGCACTGTTTTTTCTTTGTTTAAATCCCTTGCTAAAAATATACCATGTAGGGGAAGAGCACATGGAAGTGGAAAACCATTTTCTTAGGTATGATAGGGACTGAGTGACCAGAACGAGCTCCTTTGCTGTGATAGAATCAGGGAAGCATAGTAAAGGTTTGTCCAGAAGAGGCATCTATAATGTAGAGATGTTATTTTAGGAACTGAAGGGTTCACAACAAGCTTCCCAGGTCCTTAAACAACCCTGGGCTGGGAGAACATTGAATCATAGGTAACACAGGGAGAGATCTGCTCCATCTCCAGGCCAAGCCCACCTGGAGAGAGGCTTTTGACAAGGGCATGCAGTAACAGGATGAGGGGGACAGAAAAAATCTAGGAAAAGCTCTGCTGTGTCTAATTTGGATACCCGGCACTGCAATCTAAGTCAATGGCTGGGTTCTTTTGTCCTGTAAATCCAGAAAAACATCTTATTTCCTTTCTTGGCCACAATTCATCCTGTACCCCTACAGCACGCCAAGCAGTCTCATGTCTCTATTTTTCTGTAGAATGCAAAAACAATCTCATGTATTTATTTATTCTTCAATATTAGTTGTATCCTAATCTAAACTTTGAACTCACCAGGTCACAAAAAGCTGATAAAAAAGATACTCTTCAATAAAATCTTAATACTTTGTTTGCAGCGGTACCAGTGAGAGACATTTGGGGTGAACACATCTCTCCTATTCAGGATCTAGAACTGCTGATTCAGAGGCATTAGAGGAGACTCTTCCTTTCAGTATCCACCCAGTTTCATCACTAGGTACCTTCTTTTGAGGACATTATATGGCAGCAGTGGGCAGTGACAGACTCAGCTCAAAAAGGAGTCAAAATATCAGTCAGAAGCTTTGGGAACTCTTGGAGCTGAGGGCTGGGGAGCCCAGAGCTGGATACTGTCCTAGGATAAGACATCTGCATCCTCCTAAATCTTCTGTGAGCCCCCTGCTGGAAGTATGAAGGGCTTTAACTCCACCAGTCAGCACTTACGCAAGATTTACTATTGGTTTTAATATTACCAGTGCTGGAGGCACAGAGGAAGGAAGAATGGTACAAGCATGGGAGCCTTCAAGCAGTCCAAAGAGAATGGCAGCAGCCTCCTCAAAGCGATTTATTCTCACCAAAGAGCTGAATCACTTCTATGAGCAGCTGATGGTGGTGGTTTCAAGGTCTGGGTTTGATTTCACGCCTGGTTCTGCCACCAGGCTCTGGCTTGGGGGGGAGCAGTGGGAACAGTGCATTGGTGCAGTCTGCACTGATGGCAGCAGCCCAGCCCAGCTCTGATGGCTTGAGCTGCACTGGTGTAAATCATCTCTCATCCCCCACGATAATGTGAGTCACTGATCCTGGCACTTGGCTGTCTTGGCAGGTCTCCCAGAACCCGTTGCATGGCTCTCAGCAGTCAGGGGATGCTTTCAATGGGATTTGTGGGTAGAGGGATATTGACTTCTCCATGCCTTGGTTTCCTCATTGGTGGACCAAAGCTAATAACCCTTACCCACTCCTTCAAATAAGAAAGGAAAACTTGATCAAAAAACTTAGCCAGCTGTGGTTTATGTAATGCTTTGTGATCCTGTGGCAGAGAGAGCTCTAGGAGAGAAAAGTACACTTATTCTGAATAGTTTTAAAAGTCTCTCCTCCACACTCAGTCAATTGGCTCATGCTGACTTAATCTCTGAACTCATCTGAGCATCTGCTTGCTCAGAATTAGCCCCGGGGATGGGAAACCCAATTCACATTCCACTTGCAACCTGCAAGGTGAGGCCCTGATCTTTTTCACCAGCTGGAGCTGGTTAGAGGGTATTGTCTTGTTTCCCTTTTTAAACACTGAGCTATCCTGCTAAGTCTGTCCCTACTTGTCTTGCTCCTTTGTTCCCTGGTGATCAATTTGATCTAATTCGCTCTTCTTTTTCCACACATTTACAAGTTCTTTTAAATACAGCACCTATTACAGCTGCCAAACTTTTTTTTTTAATTTCAAGTTCCTCTCCTGCTCCACTTCATCTAATCTTTATTAATAAACTAGCTAATAACCATCAATTATTCTGTAAATAAATGAGCGACTGAGCAGCCTCTGTGCAGTGCTTTGCTCCTTCTGAGCAGCATGGTACCAAATTCTCCAATTCACAGTCTTTGCAGCAGCTATTTTGATAGAACAAAATTTGTACCCTGGGACAAACTTTTTGCTGTTGCCCAAGAACAGAACATTTCAAATGCTTTGAGTACCAGAGAGCAGTATTAGGACTGTCATCAATCTTCTGAGCTTCAAGAAAGTCAAAAAATCACAGCAGTGCTCTCTACTTCTACAGGCCCCTTTCTAATACCACAGCATTTGGAGGAGGCCTGCAGAAGTACAGGGTACATATCCATGCTATACCACCAAATTTGGGATAGGGTGCCATCAGCTTTTCTCTTTTGGGCACATGCAAACCCAGTGAGTCAAAAGCTGGTCTCACTTCCACCAGCAGAAACAGGGTGGCCAAAGAAATGTGAATGGGACTGATATTTCTCTCCAAAACAAGATAATGGATTTGGAACTGTGTTGACTCGATTCCCAGGTTTGTGACTTCCTGGTGCTCTCGAGTTTAGTCACTTGGTTCTGTGCCTCAGCTGATCTACTAAAAAATGCACTGTGGGGTACCAAGTTTTCCTTAGAACATCTCAAGCAATGCTTTGAAGTCTCCCATGAAAAGCTCTGCAGGAGGGAGCAGCTGTTACCAGCAGGATCACACCAGATCCGTGCAGATGTGAGTGCTGAGTGGGTCGGCATAGCCACAGATCACAGGATGGGTCAGGCTGGAAGGGGCCACAGTGAGGTCCCACCTCCCTGCTCAAGCAGGGCCATCCCAGAGCACAGGGCACAGGATTGTGTCCAGATGGCTCTGGAGTATCTCCAGTGAGGAAGAATCCACACCCTCTCTGGAAAATCTGTTCCAGTGAGTTGTCACCTGCACAGTAAAGCTTTTCCTCATGTTCAGGTGGAACTTCCTGGGCGTCAGTTCCTGCCCGTTCCTCTTGTGCCATTGCTGGGCCCCAGGGAGCAGAGCCTTGGCCATGCTCTGAGCCCTCCCTGCAGATACTGACAGACACTGATGAAGTCCCTTCTCAGTCATCTCCTCAAGGCTGAACAGGCCCAACCCTCTCAGAACTGGCCCAACTCTCTCAGGAAGCCCCAGTGTTTTCTGTTTTCTCACCTTTGAGTAGCAATATAACAGTGCCCTTCTGCCCCGTCCCATAAGCCCAGAGGCCCCCAGTGCCACCGAGACCAGACCTGTTACAGTCCGTACAAGAGGGGAGCAGGGCAGCTTTACAGACGAGAGCATAGATAGCAAAGGTTTGATGTTTATGTTGCTGACATGGGCTCCAGATGAGCCAATGTTTGGCCCTGTTCACTGAGACTTGGCTCATCCTCTTGTACCTATGGCTGAGGCACTCCCCAGTCTCAGTTTCGGATAATCTTCCCTGTGACTCCCCAGAAAAGAGACTTTTCCTTTCCATCATAGATCAGCCCTGTTCTGTCCAGGACTCAGTCCTCCCCAGCAAACTCCTGAAATTAACAGCAAAATTCTTGCTGATTTTAGGAAAGAACATGTCAGGGCATTAGTTTCTTGCTCTTCCTCCCCAGAAGGAACCATTTACTCTTCTCTCTCTGGAACAGTTGGAGAAATTTTTCAGCACTGCGCTGATGGAAGAAACTACTCTGCTTAATAGAAGCAGATAGAAAAAATATGAGGTCATTTGGTCACAAATGAAAAACTTGCCTAGTCTCATAGTTTAGTGCTGAGTTTGCCTGGCCTCTTTTATGATTAGATTATTACTTATTCACTTATTCGTCTATTTAATCATATCAAGGAACAGTGCCCTACATGACCCTTCTGGGTACTTGCTGATTCCTTTGTTCTTTTATTCTGCTTTTAACTGAGATTATTGCCATACAGGTGCCTTTCATAACGAGCCTGGAATTATTGTGCTTTATCATCCATAAGGTGCTTCTCTGGTTTGCTGGTGTGTCCCTATCTATCTGAGCTATTCCTGCAGGACACATTACTCTTAAGTGACTCACAAGGATCAGCCATTCACAGAGTCCTGGATTTTAAGGATGGCTGGGCCCTTCTCTTTCTTAACCTCCTGAAAGGTGATGGCCTTAGACATTACATTGTTCCTGAGCTTCTGGCTGTCACAGTGTGTCTTTTAAAACTAATGCAAACTAAATCAAAAGGTACAAAGCTTGTCAGGGCACTAAGCCCCAGCAGACCATTGTGAACGAATTATAATTTCAGATCTCCTCCCCCCCCCCAAACTTTACCTCATCTTCCTTACCCAGAAATTTGGGGGTTTGTTGGTGTGGGGTATTTTTAAGTAAAGATGAAATTGTTTGTGTAAGAGAGAAGTATCACGGCAATATGAAATTCTGCATAGGACACACTGTTCACGGATTTCTTGTGAAGATGTCCCCGTGAACATCTATCATTCATTTAAAAATTGACCCCATGTTTTCTGGTTGCATCTACCTGGTTTAACTAAGAGTCATTTCATACAGGGAGGCTTCTTCTATCACAACACACCTGCAAAAGATAACGATATTAACCCTATTTCACATTAAAGAATACATAAGGAACAAGGAGACTTGTTTATGGCTGTATTTCTTGGTTAGTAGCAGAGATAGACGGAAAATTATGGGGCCTGGATGATCAGTTTTATTGTTCAGTCAGTAGACCACATCCAATTCCCCCCCAGAAATGTGCTATGATTTATTTCAATTTTTGCTTGTCTTTCCTTACTGATGGGACTGCATTGAGTGACTTCTTGGGTTCCTTCTTAGTCTCACCCCCCATGTATCAAGATGGAAATAGAACTCTGCTTGTAAAATCAGAGGATCCTTTCAAAACAGTGCAAAATATTAGAGACAAACAGTGGATCTGCAACAGCACCACTGCATCTCTTGCTAAGAACAGATGCAGTAATCAAAACTTCATCTTGATTTAATCTAACTGACCAGTCAGAAGTACTCACTTTAATCCAAGCAATAGGAAGGACAAAGCTCAGAAAGGTGACTCAGATCCTGAGCCAAGGAAAATATACAATTTGCATATTCGGCTTTGGTCCAAAGCACAGAAGTTTGGGCTGACACTCTTTTACACGACTGACAGCTGAAGGCTGTGCCCTGGGAGAGAACCTGGGAAGAAAACACGACCCAAGAAATTCCAGGGAAGCAGTGACACCCTCAAAATGCAGTTGTCCTGCCTCACCTCGTGGGTCAAAGGTTACAACCACGAAGATCTCATCCAGCACAGGAGCTGTGACCTGCAGCAGTCTGCATGGTCTTGGAGGGGACAATACTGACTGCAGGAGGAAAGAGCTGGAAAATGTGCCAGGCACCCAATTGGCATTCATGGCACTGAACTGCTGCAGGACTGGCCTTGGAAAAATTCACAGAATCACTGAGTGGTTTGGGTTGGAAGGGACCTTAAAGATCATTTTATTCCAACACCCTGCCATGGGCAGGGACACTTTTCACTAGACGAGGTTGCTCCTATCCCCATCCAACCCGGCTTTGAACACTTCCAAGTTGATTAATAGATGCTGGAGCACTTTCTCATAAATCCATGGCTTTCATGGCATTGCATGAGCCACATGAGTGCCAAACCACCAAAAAATTCTGGTGTGAAAACATCAGAAGCACGGAGCAGTGTTTGCTAGCACATGATGAGTCAACACATTAAGCGTGTGTGTGTGCAGCCATGTTTTCAATTCCTCCACCCACAGTGATCCCACTAACCTACTTGGAGAAGATTCCTGAGCCCAACCTCCACACATGTTTGGAAGAGGAGTTTCAGGCCCTTTTTAGTTGTGTCAGTAAATTGAACCAGGATGGACTAAACTTCTCCAGCAGATATTCACTTAAGTCCCTCAGACATTGTTTGCTTCCAAGTATCAGGATCTGAAACCAGGATGTAGACAGTAGGCACCCTATTAGTTAACTTTGTCTGTTTTCAGGATTGCTACTTCTACAAAAACAAGCTTTAATGCTCCCCAAGTAGGCAGTAGTAATCTAGAAAACAGTGAAGACTCACACGATTCACCACATGTGACTGAGTCTCCAGATGGATCGCAGCAATGACTAGTCCGGCAAAATTGTGATTTCTGGACATTTGAGATGTACAAGAACTCCAGAAAATATTGGTGCTGCAATTCCAGCTGGCATTTTATTGGAAAACAAGCAGTGTATGCTCACTGGTGTTTGAGCAATGCAGAAGATGACTGGCCAGCACGTTAGATGAATATAGAAATATTCATCAGTTTGTTCTGCAGTGACCAAAAACTCAAAGAACCAAAGTAGTGAGAAAGTGGAGGAGTTGACATAGAGACATTACAGAAAGAGTCTTCAAATACAGCTAAAAGCTGAAAAAAGAGCACCTGTGGGAAGGTACCTGGTAGGAGAAAAAAATCCCTGTCCTTCATTGGCCAGACCCTCAGTTGCTGGAAGATGTGATCAGGGACAGTGTTTGTCCTGAAAAATGGCAATTTTAATTCCTTCACAAGGGTGGGGAAGGAACTTGACTCTTTGAATTACGTTTATTCATAACACAGAATCAGAAACACCTTTACAAATAATATTCTTGTCGTGCTGTGTTGTTGTTAAAGCCCAAGGGTTTTGGGTGGACTGGGAGTCAGGCAGTGGTTTAGACAAAAGCTGATCAGGAGTCTGAGCAGCGATTAAAGGACAAGTTTATAAAAGAAGCTGGCAGATGATGAAAGGAAATTGTCAGGTGATGCAGTCACGAAAGGCAAACAAATAAAAACAAATTCAGGGAGCAGCAATTTCTTTCTGAAGGCAGAAGAATCAACATGTCTAAAAGGAAAGGGAAGGGAGTGCGGAGATGAAGGAGAGAAGACAAGATTGTACTTCCATTCTGAGGAGAGAAAAACCAAGTTTCAGACCAGACAACCCAGTGAAACAGTTTATTACTTCAGCTTTCTGCTATTTGTTGCTGTCTATTTGTCTTATTTTATTGAAGTACTGAATCCATCTCCTTTGTGAAGTGTCCATTATACAGAGCTAATAATAACTTTTTAAGCCTCCTGTGATATAGATTGCAGCAGGAGCAATGAGTCAAAAAGGGAGCTATTTCTCATCTGCTGCTTCTATTTCCAAAAACCAATCACGTGAATGTGCTGAGATGGACTTAATAGGATCAGAGCAGTGATTGGGATCCTGGAAGGAAATGGGGTCACAAACACAATCTTTCCAAAAACTGAGGCCTAAAATTGTGTGTCTTACAAGGCCAAGTGTGAGGTCCTGCACTTGGGTTGGAGCAACCTCTTGTATCAATACAGGCTGGGGGAGGGAGGGATTGGGAAGAACATAGGGATCCAGCTATATCCCAGATTTCTGGGGTTTTCCTCAACTCCACTCTGGTGAGAGGAGAAGGCTCCAAGGAGACCCTATTGCAGCCTTTCAGTACCTAAAAGGGATTTGTAAGAAAAGGAGAGACTTTTTAGGAGGGCCTGTAGTGATAGGACAAGGTATGAATGCTGAAAAGTTAGAAGCGGAGAAATTCTTCAGCTTTTTCTCAGTGTTCTGTGAGAGCATTGCTTTCACACACAGACTAGACGAAAACAGTGAAGACGGTTTTGCAAACTAATTCTTTATCTTTGCACCTGGAGTTTGTTGTGCAGTGTTGTTATGGTACACTGAGGAAAATATTTTCAAATGGGTGTAGTACAGCCTCCACCAATCATTCTAGGAGGTGGTTGATCAAGGCACCAATAGTACCATGCTACTCTTGAGAACAAAGTTATAGAAACCGATTTATAATTAATTAAATATCCGCTTTTTTCCTGAACTTTGATCGTGTCGTTTCTCACCGTTCTCGGTATGAACAGCGACAGACAAGGAATAAAGATTTTAAACGAAAAGAGGGAAGATTCAGGCCGAATATAAGGAAGCAACTTTTTACCATGAGGATGGTGAAACGCTGGGCCAGGTTGCTCAGATTGCTGGTAGATTCCACAGCCCTGGAAACATTCAAGACCAGGCTGGATGGGGATCTGAACACCCTGATCTACCTGAAGATGTCCCTTTTCATGGCCTTTAAAGGACATTTAGTCCAATCCAAGCTATTCTGTGATACCATCGTTCTAGGTTGGGTGATCAGGCTGTGCTATCACCATGAACCCCCTGCCAACACACCAAAGTGGGAACAGCTTCCTGATATTACCCTAAACACTGATATCCTCCCAGCTCACCTACTCAGCCTCTTCAAACATGGGAGGAGAAGAAAAAACCCAGAAAAAAATAGGACATCACATATTCAGTGGGGTTCTAAATTCAATCATTGTGGGGGATACCAAGCATCTCATCTCAGGTTTCTCTTGCTGGAAAGTAAGAGGTGCAAAAAGAAAAACCTAGCATAGAGGGGTTTATGATGATGTAGCTTAGAAAGTGACAAGGAATTGATCAGGGAAGAATTAGCTTCTAGAATTAGATTCTACAATAATTAGATATATTAGACTCAGAATAATCCAGAATTAGATTCTAGAATAATTCTAGAATTAGAATTATTTTCACAGTTCTGGCTGTACTCGCACTCACCTTGCACTGAACTGTCCTCATAACAGCGATGGACTGTGAGATGGACTCAGGGTCAAGCAGGACCTGCCTTTCTTGGTATTTAAGCATCATTGGCTGTTCTTTGGGAGAAGAGTGAAGATCTCCTACCTAATCTCAGCTCTGAAGGAACCCTTGCAAGTCACAAATGAGTGTCCACCACCTCTTCATGAAAGGACTCAGAGCTGTTTTGTCCATGTTGAAGACTTGGACTTCAGACAGAGACAAGGAACAAGTTTTTCAGGGTCACACAGGACAAAGTAAGTTGCAGTTTCCTGCTGATTAAACCAACCATTTTCCCAGGAGACACTTCCAACTCTTCTTTGGAGGATTTGTCTCTCTTTGCAAGCTCAAAAGAATGAAAGAGTCTGAATGAAAATGGCTGGGAACACAGGGGAAGCAGGGAATGCATCTCCAGGCTCCTTTTGCACTGGAAAGACTCACTTCACTGTCATCTCATGGAATCATAGAATTGCAGAACATCCTGAGTTGAAAGGGACCCACAAGGGTCATCAAAGTCCAGACTCTGGACCTGAACAGGACAGCCCCAGGAATCTCACCATGTATCTCTAGGTACTTAACCAATTACTGCACCGATCAAAGAAATTAAATGCATTGTGAGATAAATACATGTACATATAAATGCATATATAAATATAGTTACATATATAAATGCATGAATGAATATGTATTATATGCAAATATATATATTTATAAAAATACATTTATATATGCATAAAAATACATTATATTGGTTTAGGGAAAAAGATAAAGGCAACAGCTGCTGCTTCAAAAAGGGAAAATAAAAACGCTGGAACAAATTTCTCAGACTCCTGTAGGGCTCTCTTTTACAGCAGCTCTCCCAGGCATAAAAAGAAATTTTTCCTGCCCTGGGTAGAAGGGCATATCAGCCCTCCAGCTCCACTGTTACGTCATTTAATGCCTATTGCCTGGATTAATAGGCCTCTCAATTGAAAATACTTTCTGGAGCAGAACTTGGCTGCAGCTGTTTTCCTTTCTGGGGATCTCCTACAGTGCTCTGTAAAGCAGCAGATTAAATACTGATGGAGCAGTGCTGGGAAATAGCAATTGTAGCTGTGGTGATTGTTCATACTTATGCCTGGACATTAGAGCTTGGCATCTGAGTGAGAGAATATTAGTTGAGATGATGGGGTCGTGCTTTGGTGTACCCAGACTCATATTTAGGAGGTATAAATAGAGCAGCAAACACCCTCACAGGGCTAAAGGTACATTAATTATACTTTCTGTGACAATCTGTAGTCTTGGTAGAGATATATACACTGGTGATACATCCTAGCCTTGAAAATCCAGGTGCTCGTTGGATTTATTGACAGCGGAATGGTTTCTCTTTAAACAAAACCATTTTAGGAGGTTCAATATATAATTGATCTGATAATATATAATTTGGATCAGCACCAGTGCTTCTCCTCATTCTCCTGAAGATACTCAGCAAAGTCTGATTTGCTTATAAGAGTCCTGAGTGAGAAGGTTTTGGAGAAAGGAATGCTGTCCCGTCCTTCTTCCCTTGCTCCTCATCCAAAGCCTCTGGGTATAGGAGCTTTCCAAGTACGGGCAGCGTCAGTCAAACACTGATTTTTGTGAAGCACAGAAAGCCCAGCTGGCAGCAGCTGCTCTCTGTGTGTCCCCACACTCTCCCATCCCAGGAGCTGGGTCCAGTGCTGTGTGACCCACAGGCTGATGGGAAGCAGCATCGTTCCCTCGCGATGCCAGGGCTGAAGTCTGCAGGAGCCATGGCACGGCAGGATGTTTCCCAGAGCGAGTTATGCTGGATGCTGACCCTCCTCTGAGATGCTGATCTATGTCATGGTCTGCCCGGCAGAGAAGTCAAGATCGTTTTCCCTGGGATTGCTCTCCTGGCTGGGTCTGGGGATGGAGGCGAGCAGATTTCCTTGTTCTCCTCTGCACATTGAATCGTTCACTCATAACCTGTGATGTGGCTGTACCCGGCTGTTAACTATCAGCACCATCAGCCTCAAGTAGCATGAGGTTGTCTCACAACTTTCAGCACAGGATGGATTAGCAGGAATTTCCAGACATCCATCCGTGGTCTAGGAAGTCCTCCCTACTGCCATCTTTGTGTGCAGCCTGCCCAGAGATGTTCCACAACATCCTCCCCATCCCTGGAGGTGTTCAAGGCCGGGTTGGATGGAGCTCTGAGCAACCTGGTCTAGGGGAAGGTGTCCCTGCACGTGGCAGGGGATTGGAACGAGATGATCTTGAAGGTCCCTTCCAACCCAAATGATTCCAGGATTCTGTGGTTGTGTTTTCGATCACAGCCCGGAATAGTGCTCCAAAGGGATATCCAGTAAGGTATTGACAGAGAATGGCTTCCCACAGGTCCCTCCTATTTTCTTGCAACCAACATCATGGACTTCTGCTTAGAGTAGTGCAGCATCTTGTGCTTGGGCAGTAACCTTAAACTCCCTGGGGACAGAAATGTACTGAGAGGCAGCCTCGTGTTTTACCTCGAGCTCAGAGAGGGCAGAATCACAGCATCAGTGCTTTGGGTTGGAAGTGACCTTATAGATCATCTCATTCCACCCCCCCTGCCACGGACAGAGACACCTTCCACTACACCAAGTTGCTCAGATCTCCATTCAGCCTGGCCTTGAACACTTGAATTGAGCCTCCACAACTTGTCTGAGCAATCTCTGGACAGAGAAGATGTTTTTTACCTCTTCCAAACAATCTCCTGCATGGAAAGGTCACCAATCCCTGTCTGCTGCTGTCCTAGAAACCAGCAGTTTGAGAGGAAGTAGCTGTCAAGCAGAGGAGTACAGTAGGAATCTGAGAGCAGAACTAATGCTAAACCCAGGCTTTCTAAAGCCTTATAAATGTCAGCCTTGTTTGTTTTCAAGTAGGTGGTGGGAATAGAGCAAAGGCTGCTCTGTGTTACTTCAGTCTGACTAATGCTGCCAGAGCCAGGCTGGTGAGCTGCTGATGGAAATGTAACTCAACAGGTCTCTGACACCTTTAAACACCTCTCCCTGCTTCCCTAGAGGAAACCTGGATCTGAGGTCCATAGGGATGATGTGAAATGGCAGCAGAGGCATCCCAGAGGGACGTGCAGCCAGAGGGTTGCAAGGGAAAGAAGCAGAGGGAAATTGTGGCGCTGGCTGGAAACATCATTCTCAGGGGTGTAGGAAGCTCGACTAAACAGCTTTTCACTCTCTGTTCACTCCACTGAGGTGACCCCCCCACACCTACAAAAACGAGGAGCTCCTCTTGGTCACCCTCGCTTCAGCAGTGCCAGCCTGCTCCTCCCGGGAGCAGGAGATGTCAGGGTTTGGACAGCATCAGCAGGATAATGGCACGATTGCTGTTTTACTCCTAAATTATGCATCACCCCCCCAGCACACGCTCTCAGCAGGTGTCTGTCTCCGAGCTGTACAAGGGTGCTGTCAGCTCCAAGCTTGTCACCAACCTGGAGCAGCTGAAGAGGAGATGGTCCCACCTCTCCTGGGTGCTCCCAGGCATTTTAAACATGAAGTTGGGTCAGCAAATTGGGAGTCACCACTGGTGGAGAAGTAGGGACTAGAACTGGTAACAACTGAGGGAAGGTGACCTCAGTGTGCTGTGGACAGGGGATGGGCAGCACTTTTTAAACCAATCAAAGCAGTCTTACCTATTTTATATCAAGCCATGTCCACCAGGTTTTTGAGACCAAAAGAAAGGGTTTCTTTTTGCATAAGTAGATTTACTGAGTCTCTGTTGGGTCGTGGTCTGGCTCTGCCAGGATTGTATTGGCTTTTCTGCAGCATAATCAATACAGTTCTTTCCAGATGAATTTATATATATTTTTTTTTTTGTCAGGGGAGAAAGTGGGGACATCCAAAAAGAAGCTGAGCAGTGAAGTAGGAGAGCCACAGTGCTTTTGTGCTGGCTCACTGAGGTCCATTTTTCGTGTGGATTATGACCTGTGGTCCCCTTACACAGCAGGACTGGGCTGGTTCAAAGCACGGTGTGACTTACATGTGCCTCACTAGAAAAGAGGTCTTTTCTTATTGTGGTGCATTCACAGCTCTGGCATGAACCCATAAGTGCCCCGTAAGTGGTAAAGACAGGGCTGAAGCTGAACTTATCTCCAGGGAGGGAGCAGAACTGGGGAAGGGAATTTAGCGAAGCTCCTTTAATGTGGATGATGAATGCCTGACCTAAGGGGACGGACTGCAGCAAGTGACCTTTCCGACATCAGAACTCCTTCACCGCAGCCTGAATCATCCTGTGGTCCTTGCAGAAAGGACCCTGGGATCTGTCATTCTAGATTCAAAATGCCCGTTAAAGCCATCTGCCCCAGGCCTGACCCTCTTTGCTTTCTGATCCCAAACAGGTACCGTGGTCACTTCTGGAAGATGGGGAGCACAGCCCTTACACACACAGCCCATGCAAAACCTCTTTCCAAGCATCTAACCCACATTCATTTTTTTTCTCCTTGGACTCTCCTTTGAGTTGATCTTTCCAAAACACTGACCCAGTGACCCCATTCCCTCCCCCACCCCGCCCCCA
>VZTE01000758.1:976468-986544 GCA_013397775.1 Eulacestoma nigropectus
CCACCCCCGGCCCTGCCCCCAGTAGGTCTCCAATTAAATCCAAAATTGCCTCTGCACAAAAGCAGCTCTGTCAGCTCCATTCAGAGAGGAACAAGTGGCCTGAATAGCTTTGGGCGCATTGGAAACCGAGAAACAGTGTGGTCTTGTGTTAAAGTTGAATGGTGGCTAGGGGGGCGGTTGGAGGTTGAAGGGGAGCCTTGAATCAGTTAAAGTAATTATTGAGTCATTCAGGAGGCTGGGGATGGAGGAGGAATCTTGTCCAACAAAGCCCTGCAACAGACACATCAGGCATTTCACCCCTTAAGGAGGTCTTGGGCAGAAAAGGAAAGTATCAGGTATAAAGCAGTAATTTGTACAAGTCAGAGCTATTGTGATGCTCTGGCCTCTTGTTCCTCTTTCCAGATGGTTGATCTTGGACCTCGCTCTTCTTCACTTCTCTTTTCAATTCAAGGAGTCCAAAGGTCTATTCCAGTTCTTGTGGTGCAGGGGACAGCAGCTGAGGGTGTTTACATACATCATGTAGACAAGGGATTCGATTGCTTTGTGTGTCCTGGAGTCATCTCGGCGGTGACAGCCAGGGAAACGCTGTCAGGATCATTACACAAAAAGCTCTATCATTTGTCTGACAGTTCACACTAATCTGACAGCCTCCTGAGCAAAGTACTCTGGGTGTGACCCAAACCCTAAAAACTGTCACCCATCAACTCAGCGGGAAGACCACATCCACGGACGTGTCAGTGCCATCCATCAAAAACCAACCCACAGGGACAGGGACAGAGGAGACAGCCATTTAAAAGGCCAGGAGAGGAACTCTCCAGCAGGAAGATGAGGCAGCAGTCCAAAAACAACAGTGGCTTTCTACAGAGGTTCCCTCTGCTGCTGCAGGGCATGTGCATCTCTCCCAAAGCAAGCTGTGATTCAGGGGCAGGAAAACAGGCCCTGTGACTCTGCCACAGACAGCGCTATCCCAGCAGCATTGCATGCACTGCAGGCTGCCTCTCTCTCCTCTCAGAATATCTCAAGACATTTTTGGACAGACCTTTAGTGAAGAGGCTCATGTTGATGCTGTACATGTCAGGCCATATCATGCTTATCAATCAGAGAACTCCAAAAGGACAAGATTTGTAGCAACAGCTTATTTCCTCTGCTTATTCCAGGTCAGGGAAGACTGTCCAAGTATTCCTCTTTCAGTGTTTTGACTGTTCACCCTAAAATGTGAGTCCTTAGTGAGTAGCCCACCTCAGGTAATGATCCAACACAATTTGGTTTTTTCCCTACTGAGAGATTAGGATTTCATTATATTTTTTAGCTATTTTCACTTGTTCTCCTATTTTTTCCTTGGTGAATGTAATTATTTTTTTCTTCAATGTCACAAATGGCAAGAAGAGTCACTTGGATGCCACACTGGTTATTGATACCAGCCAGAGCATTCACACATTGCTGCTCCTGCTCCTTCCTGGGCAGCGTGTGACAGTCCTGCTGTCAGAAACACTCTTGTGTGAGGGTAAAAACCAGTGCACATTAATTCTCCCCCCTCCCAGAATCTGGTTTTCCTGCTGATGAAATATTCACTGTGTTTGTTACTATTTATTCACACTGCAGCAGTTTCCACAAGTGTTGGCCACTCAACAGAAGCTATTAATCTCCCATGCACTGGGCAAGTCTAGCATGTAAGAGGTCAATAATAGAGATTAAGAAAACTGAATAATTAGGTATCTGCTGGAGGTTTTTTTAAAAAATGTGAGCAAATATTTATACAAGACCTGAGATTTTTAGGATTTTGAGGAGATTACCTCTTTCTCTCCTTTTGGGCTACAAAGTCACAACTTTGCAGAGCTTTTCACTAGAAGATACCCTAAACTTCAGCTGGATGCTTTTCCCCCAACTACCAGCGTTGATAATAACCCCACTAAAATTCAGCATAAAGTGCCATAGGATGGTTTAGGTTGGAGGAGACCTTCAGGATCACCCAGTGTGGGTCCCATGGGCAGGGACACCTTCCACCAGACCAGGTTGCTCAAAGCCCCATCCAGCCTGGCCTTGAAGATCTGATGTATCCATGCATACAGTCCTAGCAGGGAATTGGTTAGGTCCAGGGATATTTCATCAGTCTATTTTCACTTGGGTAGGCCACGCTCACGTGTCTAAGACGCTTCCAAAGTGTGACATGACATATGAAGGACTTCTCCAGGTTTCACTACAGCTCTGCGCTGAGCCAGTGCAGAAATTTTCTTAGATAGTTCTGAAATTGTTTCACTCCTGGAAATTCCCTCTTGCTCCCTGACACAGTTTTGGGGTCCTTCTCCTGCTCCACCTTTTCTTTCCCACATCACTCTGCTCCTCAGGCTCATCTCGGCAGCTCGGGGTTGATCCCTCCCCTCTCACAATAATTAAATGTGCTACTACAACCTGCTGAGTCACGACTGCCCAAGGCAGTGTCATCCCCTAGAAGATGCTCACGGGATCCTTGCATGTGCGAATCTGTGACAGCAAGCACCTGCAAAGTCTGCCAGGGGATTTTTCATGGATCTCGTGCCATACCCTCCTCACCAGGAGCAGAGGTCATAGCAAACCCAGGTTTTCAAGCAGAGCATTTCCTGGCTCATCCTGTGGCCAGAATTGCCACGAATAACAGCACCAAGACAGCAGATAAATCCTGGCTAAATCCAACCAAAACCAGCAGCACGACTCAAGCTGAGCTCATCTGAAAGCAAAGGTGCTTTATGCCATTCTTACAACAGGCAATTAGCCATGGACTGTTAATGACTTGGCTGGCCTTTGTGGGAACTGCTCCCAGGTGGAATCAGAGTCACTGGAGCCTGACTCATGGACGACGCCCTGACAGAAATATTTTGTACCTCGAGCCCAGAAAAGGCCCATTACCTTGGAGCTGAGTTTGCAGTCGCTGCAGCTCTTGAAGCTCTGCTTCACTGCTACAGTGAGATCCTGCAGGTGCTTAAGCAGCTGTGAAAGAAGCGTCACCTCCTGGCTGTGCCACCAAGCTGGAATGAGAAAGTCTGAGCGTTTTCTGCCCCTCAAAAACCTCGATCACTTTGTTCGTTGCTTGTCTTTGGCACAGCAGAGGCAAACCAGGGTTCAAGTCTCATCAGCTCAATGATTTTAGCGAGCTTGTTGCTTTAAACGAATCATGGGCGTGGCCCTGTGTGTTTGTTAAGTACCTGATGGAATGGGGTAGAGTTTTAGCCACAGCTTTTAAGCCCGTCCATTACACTTTAAAAGTCCTTCATTTTACAGTCCTTTCCTCCATCCTCTATAAAGAGAAGGGCAGGTTTCCAACATCCATCACAGTTAACAGGGTGAAATAGGGCAGGGGAGTTGATACTTCCAATTGTGCAGGAGCCAATTAAGGTTTTTAAGCAGAACATTTAAGTCAAAAGACACTTATCACCCTTTTGGAACCCATCCTGGAGCAATTACCTTCTCTGTTCCCAGCTTTACTTCTCTTCCTGCTTGGCTCCAGGTCCATTTCCCTCTAGGCTGTTCCTCCCTTCCTATGAACTTGATATGAATTTAAAATATCATGTTCAAGATTTGCAGAATAATCACAGAAACACTGCTTAGGAAAAGACCTCTGAGATCATCGAGTCCAGCATTTGACTGATCTCCACCTTGTCAACCAGCCCAGACCACTGAGTGCCACATCCAGTTGTCCCTTGAACACCTCCAAGGCTGGTGACTCCACCACCTCCCTAGACAACCTCTTCCAATGCCTGACCGCCCTTTCCACAAATAATTTCTTCCTGATGTCCAACTAAACCTCCCCTGGCACGGTGTGAGGATACATCCTCTTGTCCTGACGAACGGCTTTAGTCTAAGGGGATGGAAAAAATAAAACCACTGGGATTTTTTACCTTTTGTCTCCATTTCCAGAATTATTTCATGATTCTCTTGAGGTCATGTATGAGACACAGAGGAAACAGGCAGAGTGGGCAGACCTTGTCAAGGTAAGTGAAATGCATTATTCCTGTACAAGGTACCAGCCGACTGTATCATTAACAGCAATGGCAATAAAAATGCAGCTCCCTCTCACCTTAAGGGGATTTGAGTCACTGACATTTTAATTAACAAGGTTCCTGTCTCCCAGCATCAAGTCTGCAGCCTGCACAACTTCTCCTTGCTGGAATGGGTGGAGATCAAGTGTCCTTTGCCACAATGATTCCATGTGGAATGACATATCCTGGGCACTGGGGACTCATCTCAGGAAGAGCCACACCTGGAAGATGATGGTCTTTCCCATTTTAGGAGCAAAAAATCCAGAGGAAACAGCTGGCAGAAAGCAGGCTGAGGGCAGCCAGGCCACACGAGTCACAAAGAATGGTCATCAAACCCTTGAGTTTATCAAAATACACAAACCTGGAAACAACTGAGTGGATGGGATGCTTTAAAGAGATGCAACTGGGGGCAAAGCCTGTCACAAAAATCTGGTAAAGATCATGGGATTGTAAATGACTCCGAGTCACGACCAGAGTCTCGGAAGTCTTTCTTCACAGGTGGGACAACACCTAAGTTCTGTCTGCCACACAGGGGAATCAGGTAGACCCTCCCCTTTTTCTTCCCTGACATTCATTCATGGAGGTAAAAAATGTCACCAAAAATGAATGAAATAAATTTTTTTTTGCTGCTCGAGACAAGAATTCTTTGATGCAAGGAGGAACTGGTAGATGGCTGGAAGGAGGCCAAGGAGAGGAGGGATGAAGGTGGCTTTGGCTCTAATAGAAAAGCCTATAGACAAAGAAAAGAGAGAACATGGATATTCCCAATATCCATGCTGGAAGAGCAGAAAGAAAGGTGAGATTTGAGCAGGTGCTACCAGGAACCAAGTTATATCCAGCCCCTCTATCAACCTGGCTGGCACATCTACCAACCAAGACCTTCACCTACCACTCCCGTCTGTGTTCCATGGACAAACCCTGACTTTAGCTCATGATGTGGAGCACAAATAGGAAATCAGAATGTAAATAAAATGTCTTTGTGTGTGGTGTGTGTTCTAAACTGTGGTAACGAATCACAGAAGAGGCAGATGCTTCTCTGTCACTGGAAAATGTTAAATTGGACTGGATCTAATTCTCCTGCTTGGTCTGAGTTAGGGGACTGTTTCAGAAACTGCTGAGTGCAGCTCCCTGCTCTGCTCCACGCAGATGGCAGATCATCATGGTCCCTGCACGGCTTTGAAAATGTTTTGTGGAGTGAAGCCTCGGGGCTCCTCTCTTCTCTGCGCTGCCCAGCAGCAAGGAGCACAAAGCATCTTTAAAACACCTTTATTTGGTATATATTTGCTTAGGAAATCTCTTCAGCCAAAATTTATCCCAGGTTAAATTTAGCAAAATTGTTTGAATCCTGAGCACCCCCAAAATATAGCTCACAGGATCAAGGAATGGTTTGGGTTGGAAAAGACCTTAAAGCTCATCCAGTTCCAAACCCTCTGCCATGGGCAGGGACACCTCCCACTGGAGCAGGTTGCTCCAAGCTCCGTCCAGCCTGAACGTGATGGGAATAAGGACATGAGGTCCCATCCTCCAAGCTCATGTATTTTGAAAGTCAGCCCATGCAGCCATAAGACAGAAGTTGACTTCTGCAGACTCTCGGGGTGTTGATGAGATCTGAGATTGCCCTTTACCTTCCTCCTGAGAGTCACAAAACCCTTTTTTGACTCCAATATAAACCTGTACAGCTCTTTCATAACAGCACATTTGCCTCTGGGTATTACCTTGTCTCGACACAATCCATTTTTAAACACCAAAGCTGCCAGTTGACGCAGGGTTGAATTGTGTGTCTGGAAACCAAATGGTTCTTTGAAAATCAACGAAATTGTATTTACAAGAGCAGTTACTCCATCAGCACTGTCAAATTAATTTTTCAGACATGATCTTTTTGACGAACTGCTTTTCTTTCCTCACCTTCTGGCACAAAGGTCACTTCTGAACTCTGTTTCATCATAGTTCATTTATAACCACTTTAAAAATATTTATGAGGATAAATCTGTTGTTTCCACAATGCCTTCTTTCCTCCCCTAAAACTTAACTTCATCCTCCCCATTGAAAGACACTGACCACCAGTTGGTTGTTTGGATGCCTCTCTTGAAAGCAGAGTTTTGCAGGTGCAACTTCTCTTTGCAAATTTGACATAAGCAGCAAATCCTGACTGATCTCTGAGGACTATTTTGATTTTTTAGGAAAAAAAAATTGGTTTTTATTATAAATCAATATTACTTGGTTTTGAGGCACCACAAGGCAGCCTAAGCTCTTTAACAGAGATAAAGAGAGAATCCCATGTGGATTTTGGCAACGTCTTGCGTATGCAGTGGTGGCAAGGGTGGCTTATGGGACCAAGGCACTCTTGTCACCAGGTCCATTGCCTTCCTGCACAAGGACATCACAGCCAAAGGTGCTCAGACACCTGGAACTGTTGGTCCTTGGATGCTATCCATGGCCAAACCCATTTTTTCTAGATCCAACCCAGTGGTCACAAAGTGGTGACCCTGGGATGGAAATCTGTACAAAATCCCACATGGATATCACAGGGAGGCAGAAGTGGAAGGTGAAAGGAAACCAGTTTTGATGTATCCTTTCCAACTTCCTAAACACCTGAAGGACAGTGCACCCAGGAGAGATCAGAGCAGAGAACCTGGTTTCCCAAACCACTCCTCTATTTCGTGTCTGAGGTCGGTGTATAAATAGAAATAGAACTGTGCAGTGTTGGTATAACAGCAAATGGAATAAGGGGAAAAAGAGTGAAGGCAAATAAATACAGCGCTAAAACTTTTGTAAGTCCACAGGACCATCACATCTATTTTCTGCATCGTCCAGTGATTCCTGCATTCAGCTAAGTAACTTGAAGCTGACCTAGGACTTGTCTTTCAAAACCACAGGCAGCTCGGACTTAATGCATTTTGAGCAATGGAAAATCTACCCCTTCCCTTGGGAAGCTGCTGTAGCAGTTAATTAATTTTTGCTGTTAAAAATATTTGCTGTTGTTCCAATTTGAATTTGTCTACGTTGCTCCAAGGAAGGATTTCGTCAAGACTGTTAGGAGTTCCTGGTACTTGCGCTCCACCTTCATAAGATCTTCTTCAAACACTTGATAAATATTAGAGGAACCTCACAACATCCCTGAGAGACACAAAAATGTAATTACCTTAGCGCGTTCCACAGATGAGAACAAAGGGAGAGAGGAATTGAAATTCTGCTCAGGCAAAGCTGAGAGGTGAATCAAGTGGGATTCCCAGGAATAAAAGCTACCACCTCCATTCCCTGCTCCATGGCACTGTGTCCTGCACCCACACTTGAGGGACAGTCACAGTTACGTGTCCTTCACAACTCAAAGACAACCCAAAGTGGAGGATCTCTGCAGTGCTGAGCAGCTCCAGGAAGACCTGAGGCCACCAGGAGCAGACAGGTTAGATGTCCCTTTTTCCTCTCTTCCTGGAATCTTGCACTGATCCACACAGGATTCCTTTATGTCGTGAAGTTTGATAACAGGAGATACTCAATGGAGAGTCCGGCTCCTCCTCCCGAAACCCAGCAAGGACTAAAGAAGTTACTTTAAAAATAGAGGCAATTTCTAAGATATCTTGCTCAGGTTTGTAATTCCCTCAAGTCCTTTAACAAATCCCTTGTCCCTATTCCATGTTAACCACTCAGTCAGTGACTGGCACTTTTTGTCTCCACAAGCATTTTCTCCACTACTTAGCCTCCAATGTCACCCGCTCTTCTCAAATGGGATTATATGACATGGTTGGCTTGATGACCTAGAAGGTCCCTTCCAGCTTTATGTTGTAGTAGAATATTAATGACTCTGCTAATTCAGAGCTGTCTGACCTCCACTCTGTACAGCCACAAGCAAGATGATCTCTCTCTCATTATAGCTGTCGTGTTCTCAAATAACCTGTTCATGCAAAATGCATGCACAGTTTTCTCCTTCTCCCTGCAATACAGCGATTTCTCTCGACCCAAAAAAAGCCTAGTGCTGCTCTGATTATCTTCTCTGTAAAACATTTTGGAGGTTATTTCCTTTTTATTCCAAAACCAGGGATATAACTATGATATAAACAGAGTTCTTGGTGTGGGATAATTTGACTTAAAATCTGGAAGGGATCTAATGGGATTCATTTATCTCATATACCCCCCAGATCCCAAGTAGTGCAAATAAGGGCTCGAGGAGTTGTCAGGGAAGAGGCTGTTCCTGTTCCTGCAGAAAAGGATGGCTCCTGCTTGCCTTCAAGAATGCACTTTCCTGCCTGTCACCTTGGAAGCTCAACCAATTTAGGCAATTCGGGGTACCTCTGTGCCCCAGAAACATCAGGAAATCACCTGGAGGTCTCCTTCCAGCACTCGAATGCCCAAAAGGGTGGAAGAGGGGGAAAAGTGGAGAACACCGTATTCATGGTCCAGTGCCACCTCTGAGGAGCAGGGCAGGTACACCAAGGGCTTTTCTTTAGCTCTGAGGAGTTTGGAACAGACCTAGAAACTCTCTGCCCCTTGTTAGACCTCACAGGGTGATCTGAGAGTCAAAATGAGGGACCAAATTCATAAAATGTGCTGTACAGGCATGGGCAAACTCTTCACTTTACCTAAAGATCTCATAGGAAATGCACTCACAGAATTTTTACGTGGATTTAGTAATAATAACAATAATAACAACAGATTTTTTAAAGACTTGCCAGTAGATTTTAGGAATGTAAATTTTATGCCTTACGGATTCAGGCCTTTAGCCAAAGTTAGGCCGAAAAAGAGATGACAGGGGAAAAGGAATTAGATATGGGCAAGTGTGGAAAGAAAAAAAACCTACCACCTCTACCACACAGCACTATCAGACTGATCCATATTTCAAAATGGGCTGGAAGTTAGATTTAGTCTGACCAAGGACAACAACTATTTGCAATGATACAACAGACCGTAAATCTTGTGTCAGAGGCTGGACAGTGGGCGATTTCTTCCCTGGAGCAGTGTTTTGCTGGCACTGGACTCCTGCTCGTGCTAAGGTTCCCACTTGCAGGTAAAATAAGACCCTAATTTCCTTGCAGCTTAATATCTGAAGCTTGGGAAAGATTTCCTCCTACCAGGCTGGCCATCTGTTATCCTTCCTTAGTCTCTTCAAACTTCTAAAGATATCAGTAATTTTCCTCCCTGTCTGTCAATTTTATAGACATGATACTGCCTTTGCATTTCTCTCCTGAAATATTTCTATTACACTATTGTACTTCCTTTGTTGCCTTTCATGATTAATATTCTCATTAAAATCTCTTTTATAGGCAGCTCTGTGGCATATTCTGATTTTCTGGAGCTCATTCCTTAAACATCTCCAGTTCCAAGCTCATGTCTAGTCAACATCTGCCGCTTGCCAATAGTCCAAAACCAGTAAAGTCTTGTACAAATCCAGAAATTTTGCAGATCACAGGAAAATCTCAAAGGAAAGCCCACTGGGAAGCCACATGTCCTGACAGATATTATTTTACAATGTGCATAAATCCTCATCCCATTGAAAGATGCAAGTCTTTTCTAAAGAGGATAGAGACAAATTCTTTTTTTAAAGTAATCAGAATATTAAAAAAAAAAATCAGAATTAAAAAAAAAAATCTTATGAATTTAGTCCCTGTTTTCTCGGAATGGTGGAAGCCTGAGCTCTTTCAGTGCCAAGGGAGTTGGAACAACATTGGGAAGGGTCTGCAGGGCCCAACTGACTGACAGAGATGAACGATTTGGTTAAGTGAAAGGTCTTCTTATTTTCTTTCCAACCATGATCGAAGGGCAAAAGCCACTGAAGAACAACAAACTCTCTTAGTGAAAGACCTGCTGATCCACAGGGAAGCATCGAGCACAATATTTTGTTTCAGTGGAATATTTGGCATGTCCTGCAGCGATCAGTGCCAGAGCTTTGGAGGGAACGATGGCAATGGAATATAATTAGCTGTGATAACTCCTTAACTCCTTGCAATAACAGCCATATCCTGGTTTGAATTATTCATGACCCACTGTGTTATTTATGGCAATTCCAGGCTTTCTCTTCCTCTGGTAATGTGGGGTGGTTATGTTTTGGGTATTCCTCTCTCTCTCTCT
>VZTE01000758.1:986589-1000157 GCA_013397775.1 Eulacestoma nigropectus
TTTTTTTTTTTTTTTTTTTTAAGTTTGCCAGACACAATGTTTTAATTGCTAAGCACGGGAACAAATAAATAAATAAGATTCAGGGAACAAAAAAGTTTTGAGCAAGAATCAAGTTTTCATTCACAGCAGGAGATGAGCAGGGAGCAACAGGCTGTGAATTTCTGTGTTCTTCATCAATTCCACGTCTTTCTGACAACACAGGATATGGAGTGCCTAATTGGAAGCAGGAAGGGACTGTTTCTTTGGGAAGAACCAGGCTCCTCAGCTTTCTGAGCACGATTTCTCACCGAGCAGATGGAGGGATTCAGCTTTCCCCCAAGGTTCCCCAAATGAAGCACCCGAGGAAGCGCTTGGTCAGTGTTCTGCATCTGACTGATGTCTCTACTCCCAGCAAATTGACCCAACGGCTGGGATTTCTCTCTTTTTATCTTGAGAGATGCATTGTTTAGTTAAGTTCCAGCTAGAAAAAGAGATGAGGGAGGTATTATGCATTAAAAATTAATTTACATTGGCAGCCCAGGATAATGAAGTTCTCTATTCGCAGAACAGCACTTAAGGGCTGCTGCTTCGGTTTCCTGTTGCTCCACCTTCCATCCTTGTCCTTAGGAGACAATTTCCTGGGAGAAGAGGAGGTCTCTGCCTTACTGCAAGGAATTCTACTTGTCTTTTGGCTATAAAGGGATCAGTCTTCCAGGAATGAAGGCTCTGAACCAGAAAAACAGAGAAATAGCTTCACTTTCCTGTAAAATCAGGAGGTTCTAAAGAGCACAAAGCAGATTGCAAACCTGATCTAGAGCAGATTGATGCCCATAGCAAAGCTTCTTCCTCCTATTCAGTGGCCATCATTATCTTAGAATTATTTCAGCCCTGCAAGTGTTCAAGGCCAGGTTGGACGGGGCTTGGAGCAACCTGGTCCAGGGGAAGGTGTCCCTGTCCATGGCAGGAGGTTGGAACGAGATGAGCTCCAACATCCCTTCCAACCCAAACCATCTAGGATTCTGTAGGGACCTTTAAAGGTCATCTAGTCCAACACCCAAATTTTGGGGATTTGTGGGGATCTAAGACCAAGAATTAATGATATTTATTTTACCAGACAGTACTCCAGCAATAAAAACTTCCTGTCAACAAAATCCTATTTTCACCAAGATCGAGAACATTTATTTCAAAGGTTTTCTGCACCCAGATTTTACAAATCACTGGCCCTTTGCAGCAGCTTCAACACAGAGCTGTTCTGAACTGAAGTGTTTCTTTCCAAGATGGGAAGCAATCCCCACTTTGCACCACAGGTTGGAAATATTACTTCTCACTGCATCCTCCCTGAAGAATAACTGCTACATATCTCCCAAAAGGGAATGAGAGCAATCTAACTGTCATATGAATTAATTAATTAATAGAAAACTCGTTAAGAGACTGATGAAGGAGCTGTTATCTCCACTACTGATTCATGGCATGAAGCTCTGTGTTGTACAAAAGCTCACTGCGCACACTCTTTACTAATTATCATTTACCCAGAGCAGAGGAAGGCACTGATAACACTGAGCACAGAATCGTGGAATGGTTTGGGTTGGAAGGAAGCTTTGAAATCATCTTGTTCCAAACCCTCCTGCCATGGGCAGGGACACCTTCCACTATCCCAGGCTGCTCCAAGCCCCATCCAACCTGGCCTTGGACACTTCCAGGGATGGGGCAGCCACAGTTTCTCTGGGCAGCCTGTGCCAGGGCCTCACCACCCTCACAGGGAAGAATTTCTTCCCAATATCCAGTCTAAACCTATGGTCTTTTGAAGCCGTCCCCCTTGTCCTGTCACTAAAAGCCCCTACCAATGATCTCTCTCCATCTTTCCTGTTGGCTCCGTTCAGGTACTGGAAGGCCACAATTAGATCACCCCACACCTTCTCTTCTCCAGGCTGGACAACCCCAATTCTCTCAGCCTTTCCTCCCAGCAGAGCTGCTCCATCCCTCTGATCATCCTGGTGCCTCCTCTGGACTCACTCCAACAGCTCCATGTCCTTCCTGTGCTGGGGCCCCAGGACTGGAGGCAGCTCTGCAGGTGGGGTCTCACCTGAGCAGAGCAGAGGGGCAGAATTCCCCCTCACCTGCTGCCCAAGCTGTGGGAACAGCCCAGGATACCTTCGGCTATTTGGGCTGGTTTTGGCTGGTTCATGCCCAGCATCCCATCCCCAGCACCCCCAATTCCATCTCTGATACCCCAAGGGCGTTATTGGGTGTTGGATTTCTGGACACTTTAAAGTCAAATAACACCACAAGATATTTGGCACTGAAAGACCTTTCACAAAACTTGGCTTTGAGGTCTGCCAGCTCCAGAGGTGACCTCTGCGTGCCCCAGAGACCGAGAGAGGACAGACACCGTGTTCTACCAACAAAGGCTCTGCCTTGGGTTTATGATGCATTTCAAAGCCACCCTCCTGGTTGCATAACACTGTCCTGAGACTTGCCCCCCATGGTGGGAAAAAAACCCACCCCTCAAGGAATCCTTCCAGGTTTCCCTGATGTTTAAAAGCAGTGGCTTGACACTTCAAATGAGACAGAAAGGTGAAATTATTTGGGGGAAGGAGGGTGAGGAAGTCACAGGACCGTGTCTTTAATAGAGCTCCCTGTCCTCAGCCATGCAGAGGACGTGTGAATCACTGCTGAACGCTCTGCTGAGCTGACTGTGCAGCTTTCACCCCCACTGCTGCATCTCTCCACTGGCAGCAACTGGGGCAGAGGACGCATTCAATAGCTACTGAATATAATTAAGTCTAATTGCAAAGTTAATTGTTGAGGAGAAGGGAGGGGGGATGAGAAAAACAAACAGCGTGAAGCTAAGTAAGGATATCAGAGCTCAGCAGTCTGATACCCTCAAGATAGAGCTGGAATTCAGCTTCCTTGCCCCATATTCACTGCATCCTCCCCGTGTGTGTGTCTTCCACTCCTTGCTTCCCTGAATGAACACCATTGAGTGCTGAACCTCTCTCTCCCCAAGAAAGGATCAGCTCTATTAGCAATTAAAGCACCAAACAGCTCTGCAGAATTCACTTGAAAACTTGTTCAGGCTTGGACTCAAGGAGAACCAGGGCATCTTGGTACTAGGAGGACATTTTTTTGACTGCATCACAAGCCTGGCTGTCCGTGGTTATAATCCCAGGTGATATCCATTGCTGGAGGTTCATTGACTAGGACAGAGCCATCCTGCTGCTACAGCTGCTGAGTTATCCCTCAGATGCTGCTTCATTCAGAAATCAAGCTTCAAGTCTTCCCAAACCTGACCTACTCTGACAACTCAAGGCCTCCAGTCTGAAGGAAAGTCCCTGGGGATATGTTAAGTGAGGAGTGTGCTTGGAGACACATGAAGGAATGAAAAAATTTGTTTGCTCTCACTGCTGACGGGCTCAGGGAAGGGATCTCCATCCTTCAGCGTTTCAGTTCAACAGAGAACTTTTAGAGATTGGGGTGGAATGTGCTGTCTGTCCAGGAGGGGACCAGTTGTGGCCACTGTCAGAGGTGGGATGCCAGCCCACCTGGGTCTTTGCAAGGGTCCAGCCTGGGACTGGAGACCACCAACATCCAGCTCGCTGGTTTTGGTAGTGAACAGACCCCGGAAGCACTTTCCAGTACTGAAAGAGGCTGCGCCAGGCAGGGAATGCTGGAAATAAAAGGGTCTGTGGTATGGCAGCACAGCCTGAACGATTGTGCTGCACAAACATTCCCAGACAGCCACTCTTCTGTGATGGAACACTGAATATCAGTTTGCAACTGGAGGGGATTCCCTGTTTGTTCAGGGGAATTTCTTCTCCACCTCGTGTTCCATGCAATTTTGGTCTTTCCCAATGCAAAGAGACAGAAGGAAGGAAGGAGGAAAAAAGTGCATCAGGCATCTCTTTTACAAAAAAACCCCCAAAACCGGGAGAAATGAAGGCCCAGCCCCCTGGAAGATGCCCATTAGTCAGATTCTTCCTGTGTTTGAGTCTCACAGTCAGCCAACACCTCACCTGTGCTGGGTGATGCCAGGTAGACATGCACCTCTCTGTGGGCACGGGTAGGATGCTGAGAACTGATGCAACGACCTGTGACAAAGAGCTGGGCTTGCTTCTCCTCTAAGTTGTCACAGGAGAAGCAGCACCACCAAAACTTCTTCTGGATCCAAACCCCAGATCCTCCCAGGGGACTCTTCGCATGGAGCAATAGCAACAGGCCCCAAAAAGTCAGAGTCACGTATAAAGATATTTTTTGAGCACAGCTCTGTCACTGAGCTCAAAGATCACGGGAGAAGTGCAGAGAAAGGTCTTCCCCACCAAGGGAAAGCAAACCAAACCCTTTTTTCCTTACCATGTACAAGCAAGAGTCACAAGGTTGTTGTACCAGCAACGAGGATGCCAGGGATTTGCATCGGGAAACATGGAAACAGGCCAGGTGATTTTGTTGAGGAAAAGGGTTCTTTGATTGCCAGCAACTGTTATTTTTTCTGTTGTTCTAATGTGATCAGCAGGGAAGCAGGGTGAGAGGGATGAAGGAAATCCAGCTGTTGCCATGGCAGCCTCTAGCTGGCCATCTCCCACATCCCTCGGGTTGCTCAGTGCTGTTTTCCTCCAGTGCCAGCTCCTGGTTTCGGATCAGAGGAGTTTTCCTCCTGGGGGTGGCAGGGAAGGAGTGATGAGCAAAGCAGTGCAGAGAAGGGATCAGAAATCTTGGGAAGAGGAAGGAAGAACCACAAGAGAGTGGGTGAGGAAAGACCATTAAGAGTGAAGGTGAGTGCAGTGATGGATGGAAGGGAAGAGTTTAAAGGCAGAGACAGAATTTTCTTGGTGGAGACCCCAGGCAGAGACCTAGAAACTTGTCTAATTTGGGCTGACACTCATCCCAAACTGCTGGAGCTTCCCCAGCCACGAGAGCCTCTTATAAAAACACTCCTCTCCTTTCCCCCTGAACCCATCTCTTGGCTTCTGCCACAAATAGCAGCAGTGCTCTCCGAGTTCAGGCTCCAAGTTTAGTCTCTGTCACGTTCAAGATCTTAATGCAGCTCAGACGTTAAAAATTCATGTTCTGGCAGTTCCCATTTTCACAAGGGTCTGTTGGAACTGATGACGCTGCCTCGGCGAGCACTTCATAAGTTAATCATACACTTTCCCTTCTCACTTGCCTGAAGATGGGCGCAGGGAAGTTATGCTCACCGAGTTTCAGCGTTTGTGGCTCTTGTTTGAGACAATTTTTCATTCCTCTGCAGGATTTAACCAACTCCTTGCTGAACTCTCCAGGCAGGAAATGTAAGGAGCTCATAGGGGTGTTTTTGGGATCAAGTGACAAACACTGGAAGGAATTTTCTACTTTCCTCAGTACTAAAAGGGAAAATACATTCAAAGGTTAAAATCCATGGCCTTCCCTATAGTTGACATTGTGCAGCTGCAGAGGATCCACTAAGATTTTGCTCCATGCACCGCAGGAACCCTTAAAAACCAGGTTTCCTTAGAAGAAAACCCCTACAAGCCACAAAATCCCAATGCACCATATTAAAGCAGCAAGAGGAAGGACAGGTTGTTGAAAAATCCTATAACTGGACCACAGAAATGACTTTTTTTAAATAAAAATGCCACAATGGCCCTAAACTGACCGCATTTAACACCACTAATGAAAAGCTGACCTGGTGGATAACATTGATTTGTACAAGAGCAAGACCAACCAAGCAGGAACCTGCCAGAAGTTCTGGTGTCACTCTGAGGATGGGCAGCTCATCCCATAACCAATCCAAAAACCTCCAGATCATTGATTTTTAGCTACATTGGGGGTTTTTGAACACAGTGTTGGAGGCAGTCACTGAGGGATTGATGTGAACCCAGTGGAAAGGCAAGAAATCAGTCAAGAACTTCCTTTTGTGCAAGGTCAGCTTTGCACTTTACAGGAAGGGAAAGGATCAGTTCAGCTATTGGAAACACTGAAGAGGGAAAGGACTTGCAGGGTCCCATTGAACGTGTTCTTCCAGTCCAGAGAAAGATTTATTTCACCCTGTCTAAACAAATCATGGCATCATTAATGTTGGAAAAGACCTCTAAGAGCACTGCCAGGTCCACCACTAAGCTGTGTCTTTAAGCACCACATCTACAGGTTTCTTGGACACTTCTAGGGATGCTGTGTCCACCACTTCCCTGGGCAGCCTGTTCCAATGCTTGACCACCCTTTCAGTGAAGGAATTTTTCCTAATTTCCAACCTGAACTTCCCCTGACACAATTTCAGGCAACGGGCGAGCCCTGGGAAGCCCTTGGCATCCTCCTTCATTTTTCACTCCCAGCAGCACAACTTCTTCAACCTCCTAACGAAGATTACAGATCCATCCTGTCCTTGGACAATAGAAACACTTTCCCACAACTATTTCATCCATACTCTTTCTTTCCAGCCCCAGAATGTTTTCTCTTCACGATCCCAACTTTGTTCAAGTTTTGGTGTCCCTCGTGCTCCCCTATAGAGATGGGCAGGTGTTCGTGTATCCTGTTCTCAGGCTTAGGCTGAGATCAAGGTGCACATGGGATATCAGATAATCTGATCATCTATCACAGCTTCCCCACACACATGACAGGGCAGGGATTTGTTGTTCTTTCCCCAAATAACAGGAAAAGGCAATGGTAACTCCTCTTTCCTCCCCCAGTTCAAGTTACAAATGGAGCTTTCAGTCCTTGCTCCTCTCTCCCTTCTTCCTCCTCCACCTTGGGTTGCCACTTTCCACCAAACTTTATCCATGGCGTTTTCTAGGATAATTTTTTCACCAGAGGTACAGATTTTGCTGTGCTGGGATCCTTTTATATTCCTACTCTTAACTCCTGATTCGTTTTACTCCTCCTGAGCATCGCCCAGGTACTTCTCCTTTTGTCAAAAGTGCATTTCCCTCTGCAGTAAGTCCACTCAGCATAGGAAATTAGCACCACTAATTATCCTAATACCCCTAAACCCTTCTAATCCCACTGATGTTCTGTTTCAGTCTCCTCAAACTGAAGGCAATCCACGGATTGTTCCTTCAGCTCAGCCATGAGGATGAGGCTTAGGAGGAAGAGAGCAGCTGGTTTCTGCCTTCCTGGAATTGTTATCACGTATCTTTTGTTTTCACAGTCAGGAAAGGCCCCTGATGAGGGTAATCACAGGGAAAAGCCCAGATCAGAGTGAGAGCGAGAAGGAACAGGTCAGAGGGTCATTAAAATCAATGGCCACACGCAGTAATTGCGTAAATCTAAAACTATACCAACCTGGGGATACGTGGTGTGATTGCAGAGGCAAAAATAAACATTATCAGTGATGAACATGGGTAGAGATGCTACACAGTGAGAGGTTTTCCTGAGTGGTTTTTCAGGAATGAGACACTCCTAAATGTAGCAAGGAAGTCTTCCTCTCCACAAAAATTGTTGAAAGCGTGGGAACAGCCCTACCAATGGCATTAGGAAAAGGAGAGACTGTTTTGCTTCCCCACTTCTCTGAGCATGAAGTATAACGTAAGTCAGGTTAAACACCCAATTTATTATAAAGCAACAGAGGAGGATTTAAAAAATGAATAAAAAGGACTTAAATAGCATTTATCATGCGTGTGTTGGGCAGGAAGTGCCACAACAAACGGTCATCACAGAAGGGGATTTATCTCAGGAGGGACAAACTCTCCTGACTTGGGTGCAGAGCATCCAAGTGACCCCCAGCCAAGGAAAACAGGACACTGTCTGTCCTGTCCAGCCCTCCGTGACGTCTGTCCTCCCCTTGCCCTTTGGAGGCAGGTGCAGTCACAGCTCCCCTGGGATGGTTCCGTCCTCTGATGTGCCCAAGCAGGTCAAGATCTGTAATTTTCCACTACCGCAGCTGATCAAATGTCAGTGTTCTGCCAGCCTTCAAGAGAGTCTGTTCCCCTTGGCACCACTGGCACCTAAAAAATCTCTTCCCCTCATTCCCTGCTCAGAATTTACAGGAGGGGCTCAAACCTTGAGAGAGTTGTGGCAAAAAGGGAACTATCAAACCTCTTCTTTGTGTCACCCATTGTTCTCCCTCCAGTCTGGCATTTTTTCCATCCTTCATCCAGGACATCTGTTTGTTGCAAGTGGTCAATACTGAAAATATTGTTTTTAAGGTTTTGAAGGATCCTTAGCATCCTTCCAAAGCACGGAAAATGCTGTGGCACAAGAGACTTAGAGCTGCTTTCAGAGATCAAGACATAAATCAGCATAAAATGGAGTCCCCTCTGCAGAGAGAATGAGGAGATGTGGGATGTCCTCAAGAAAAAAAAAGGTGAATTGAGGAGTCCCTGCTGGTTGGACAAACTCAGCAACACAAATTTGATGGTTTCTGTATCGGGAAAGTCCTTGGTGGCTTTATTTATTTTGGCTGGAGTGTTTTCAAGGCATACACAGACTTAGGAGAGTTTTGGGGAGGACCTGTGACCACATGTTTGCCCATGCTTTACTGGGGTGTCTGTTGAGTGTCTGGGGAGCCACATCCAGACGAACCCAGATCAGAGTTTTTAATCACTGTCCTTTGGAAGGGGCTGCCCAGGGAGTTGGTGGAGTCACCATTCCTGGAGGCGTTCGAGGAAAGCCTGGACGTGGCACTCAGTGCCACGGTCTGGTTGACGTGGTGGGGTTGGGTAAAGGGTTGGACTCGATGATCTCAGAGGTTTTTTCCCAACCTAAGTTTATCCTGTGATTCTCCATGGAGTTACAGACTCCCTGGAGAGGCTTTATTGGTCCATGTTCACGTACCAGGTGGGCAAAACATGGCCTATGCTTCTCCTCCAAAGTTACCTGGGCACTTAAACCAACACTAACAGAGACTCAGGGATATTGGGGCTCCAGCTGTGGCTTTTAGCTCTTTTTGGCCACCTGTGGGTGAAAGCAGAAGTGTAAATGGACAATAATAAGTTGTTATAAATCCCCCAGTCACCTCTTCTCACCAGGCTTTCAGCCAACACCATCCATAAAGAAAGACAAAGAGATTAAATTAGAGTTGACCTTGAGTTACCCTTCCATACAGCTTGGGTTCATGGAGAGTCTTGCCTTGGAAACAGTTTGTGGATCAAAATTTGGTTTTTGAGTTCTCTGGCTCAGCTTTGATGCTACAAAACGCCTTTTGCAAGTGTGGGAGTTGGAAGTCTTGGATCAGGAGCACGTTCTCCTCTGATGAAAGATGAGGTAATTAATCTCCATTTGGACTTTTTCTCCTGACCACAGATGTTTTATGTGGAAATCTTGTGATTTTGCTTACTTAGAGGGTGGAAACCTCTGTTCAGAGGAGCAGGGAAGAGATGCTTCCTTACCATCAAAGTGGACAAGATCAAAATCTATCAAAGTTTTTAATGTTGTTTTATTTTTAATGTTTTTCTAACCCAGCAGACAGATTCTAAGCATCACAAATGCACAACTGAGAAGAAAAGGAACACACAGAGCTTCAACTTTCCTGCCTGATACTCCAGAAAATCAGCAGGGCAGTTATTTAAGATGGATAGGAGGAAAATCTTTCATGGGAGTAAAGAGCCAGTGGGACTCACTCACACAGGTCATGGGAGGAAAAGATACAAAGTCATTCTTCACACTCTGATTGGCCATTAATGACAAATAGTAATTAGCATTGTAAGTAACCTTTTAGCAGAGCTTTTAATCCTCACACGTTCAGGCTGTTTGGGATGGCACTGAGGCTGTTTCGGCTGAAAGCAACAGGTTTTTAGTTTTTGTGATTTAGGTAATGGAAAAATCACCACAGAGAAAGAGAATCTCCTTTTCCAGGTAAGGAAAAAAGCAACAGTGTAGCGGTCCGCATGGCAAATGCTGTTGCAATTCCAGCAGCTCTGCAGCCTTTATTTTAATATTAAAAAAAAAAAAAAATCAGTATTTTTCTTTTCCTATCCCATTTTCAGAAATTGATTCTCATGCAACCTTCAACACGTTTTGTAAATCTTCCAATTCCTTATTATCCAAGACATTCTCCTCTTACCGCCATCTGATATTTTTTTCTTATCAAACTCCTTCTACAGATGGAGAATCTCCAGATTTCATAAATCTGGTGGACCTGGGTTGGAGGGAGGAGGAGGAGCAGGCAACAGACTCCAAGCTGTAAGAGTAATTTACTGCCTCTTATTTTCCTTCTTCATAGAGAGCTTCTCCAGGGTCCGAGACATTGTAAAAAAAATACCTTGTTCTTTATCAACTTTTCAGCACTTGTCATCTCTTTGTTCTGATCAGCTGCTCGCTAAAGGAACAGAATTAAATGTATGTACACGTGTATAGGTGGAGAAATATGTGCACACCCCAATCTGAAACAAGACTTCAAAAATCCTAAAATGTGTATTTCAAAGCGTTATTATATAACCAACATATCTCGTTTTTTAAAAATCTTGGAAAACTTCCTGTACTTGTTATATGTAGACTTGCTTGAACCACTTTATGAGTGAAATGATCATGATTCACAATCTATATTTTATCAAATATAGTTTGGTATAGAATTCAAGTGAAGGGATCATTAATATATGACAGGCAAAGAGAGTTTGGCAAAAATCACTGGCTAAAAATTAGTTCTGAGATAACGTGTTCTGAATGGAAAAAATAGTTCATAAAAATTAAAAAATCTTTTCCTAATGGATTTATGGAAAAGAAGAGAGGGAGGGAGGGAGGGAGGGGGGAAGGAAGGAAGGAAGGAANNGAAGGAAGGAAGGAAGGAAGGAAGGAAGGAAGGAAGGAAGGAAGGAAGGAAGGAAGGAAGGAAAAGAAAGGAGGTTAACTGGGGTTTTATTTTTATTAACACTGACAATAATAAAAATGTATTGTTAATACTATTAAATTGTATGTGTATTATCAATTATTACAACTACCCTTATAGGCTCTTTTTTTCTCAATCAATTTAGAGATCAAACACATTGAAAGGATTTGAATTTTCTCTCTGAAACAAATTCACCTTCATTTCAAAATGCCTCTTGTTCCCCAGTTTCAGCAGCAGAAGAGCTCAGGGGTTAAGGAGCTGTCATAGCCTGAGTAACAATTTGCAGCCTTGGATTCCAAGTGGTTGCCTAGCAGTAAAAGACTCCTTCCACGCCACTCCCAGTTGGAGGTGTTCCCTATTCCATATATATAGTTAGCTGTAGAGACCATATTTAGGGATATATAAGAAGATTTATTAATAGGAGCTCCCTGTCAAAATCAGAGTATTGAGTAGAACTGGAAAAAGCCAAATCCTTGCAAAAGCAGTGGAGCATCCCACAGAGGCAGCAGCCCAGCACAGGAAATCAGTGTTGGGTGCAGAGCAACAGATGCAAAATCAACTACCATGAAGCACTTTTCTCAAGGAATTTTTTGAGATTATTCCTTCAGCTTGAGAGAAACACTGGGATGGTAGTAAGTCTAGGTAATTTCTCACAAAATATCCTGAATTTTTAGGGTTTTTTTAACATATATATATATATATGTATGATGACAGAAGGGGCATTTATGTTCATGCAGTTTGTCCTCAGGCAGAATGAAGCCATTGAATCTCATCCAAGAATTCCTGTGCTTAGCCCAAAGCTTAGCACAACCCCCCCAGTTACACCTGGCTCGTGTGTTTTCCCCGTGAGCCTTTCAGCGGTGGTGACCAACACCACCACAATGGCTTGGATACCGTTTTTCCCATTAAAAAAAAAAAACAAAAAACAGAAGTGATGAGCTGTGCAGAAGGAAAGCTTGTATTTATCCACAAGACAGAGTCTCCTGACCCACCCCGTGAGTTTGCAAAGGCGTCAGCCATCCCTTAACCCCCTCCTCACGGACAATCCGTGGCTATTAATGATCACAGGCAGAAGCCATCTGGCTTTTCCTCGGACCAGTGGAAGAGGCTTTCCATAAACTTCAGGCTCTTTTTCCCTATTTATGTCAGGAGTTAATATCCCCTATCACAAGCCAGGGGTCATGTCCTGCTGTTTAAAGCCAGCCCACTCCAAGAGGCCTGGCAGGATGAGCTGCCCCTCTCATCCAGGGAAAGCTGGGCTGAAAGGAGACCTGTGCCTGAGCACAGCAGAGTGAACAACGCCACAATATGCTGCCAAATACTCACAGTGCATCTTGAGTGAGCTTTGCACAGAGGCCTTTTCTGGTCTAAGACACAAGAGAGAAAGAAATAGTGCTAAATCCCCCCTCTTTTTTTTTTTTTTTTTTTTTTTTTTTTTTTTTTTTTTTTTTTTAGCAGAAAACGCTGCACTGTCCCGGTCTATCAGGCTCTTGGCTTGCTGAAAATTAAGAGGTCAGAAGGAGCTGCCCCAGTCTGCAATAAGTCTGACCCCACCACGCTGTCTGGAGGGATTCTCTCCCTGCAGGGTGAAAGAGTTCAAGTCCAACTTGGATAATGAGAAAAATGAGTTCCAGGGTCTCAAGGACCCTAAAAAATCTCCTGCTCAGATCACATGGATTGACCTGGCCCTCTCTCCATGATTGCCATGCCCCAGCAGCTTCAGGGAGCAGCGGTGCAGAGGTGATCAGAGGAGCTGTGTTTTTCTCCTTGCCACTCCACCACACTCTCACCCCTGCCAGGAGAATGGCATCCACCCCACACATCTCAGGCTATGAGCACCGTGGACAAACCACAGCTCCCAGCTGGATTTGTCCCTCTGTCCCCTTTCACTGCCTCCTGAGCCATGATCTCGGCAGCTGGCACAGCCCTGCCAGCTGGCAAATCCTCCTGCGACAGGAGGGATGCTCTGTCCTCAGGCATGGGACAGCACCTTTTCTTCTCCCCAGGCACCCAGCACCTTCCCACTGCCCTCTCCAAGGAGGAGAGTGGTCCCCACCAGCACGAGGGAGGCAGGGGACAAGGATGGGCAGCGGCACTCGCGCCTCTGAATGTACAAACCTTCACCTTGCTGCTGACCAAAAACCCTGCCAGGGGTTACACCAACCTCGTCCTTCCTCTGGCCCCGCTCCCTCCTCCCCCAGCAAAGCAAACAAGGCAAAGGGCTCTGTTGTTTCAGACCCCCGAGAAAGAGAAGGACGACAAAGCCGCCCATCCTCCCCGCCTTGCATGTGACGAGCCACAGAAGAGCAGCGCTGCTGCCAAGGCTGGTGACTAAAGGCCAAAGAGAGAGGAGATAGAGGAACACAAGGGGCTGCTTGTTTGGGTTTTGTTTGGGGAGTTATTTGAAATTCAGCAGCCACTGGGGTTGGAGAACAGAGTCCACTCAGAGCCCCTCTCTTCCCATTCATCCCCGTCCCGGCGAAGGAGGGAGCGGGGGATGCGGGCTGAGGAGCAGGGAAAACAAGCAGGCTCCTTATGAGAATTCCTGCCTGGAAGAGGCAGCCTCTGCCCACGGGGAGGCATTGGAACCTCGACTTCATCGGCCTCGGAGGGAACTCGAGGCAGGACAAAGCCCCGATGCCAACAGCAGCCTGGTGTCCAAGGAATCTCTCTCCTTGCTTTGGGCAAAGCTTTGCCACCTCCTTCATGAAGGTCGAGCCGCTTTTTTGCCTCTGCCTTAGTTTCCCCAGGTGTGAAGTGAGAGTTACACTGTCACATTTAGATAATGGGGACATTCCTAAGCTAAAAGCTGAAAAAGAGTAAAGTGATTTCAGTGGAGCAGAAAAAAAAAAAAAAA
>VZTE01000758.1:1000213-1017713 GCA_013397775.1 Eulacestoma nigropectus
AAAGAGAAAAAAAGTAAAAGGGTTTTAGGGGGAGAAAAAAAAAAAAAAAAAAAAAGCAGAAGATAAAGATACAGATTGGGTAAAAACAAATAACACGCTGTGAAAAAGGCAATGTATCAATCTAGAACACAGTGAGGGGGAATATTGCCAGGTTTCCAGATATTAGAAAGATGTTATCTTCGACCATGTCTAAAATATTTTATCTATTTTTGTGCTCGGGTTCAAGAAACACGAATTCACAGTGAGATAGGGTTGCAGAGAAAGATCAGTAAGATGACCAGACTTGCCACAAGATACTGGTGCACTTGGCTTTGCAAAAGGAAAACAAAGAGAAAATTAAAATGCTATAATTAAAACTATGAGAAGGAAGCACCAGGGGAATTTAGAATACTTTAAACTAAAGAGTAGTGATGCTGTGAGAATAAACAGGCAGAAAAAATATACCTGGGTTGAGGTTTTAGCCACCAGAAAAATTATTGTCCAGAACAGTGAATTTTGCATGATTAAGAAGGAAATCTCCCTGCTGCTGTTGAGGTGGATTTCAGTAGGAAGGCAACGGCCTTTGGGAAGTGGCCTTCCAGTTCTGTCCTTGTGTGTTTAACGCAGAGAGGTGGAAACTTCTCCACCCCTCTGCAGCTTCCATCTGTAGAGCTTTGCTTTACTTTACAACGGGGGCTTTGCTTTATTGCGTTTCTCCACCCCTGAGATGCCTCCTCACTGTTTCCTCTCGGGTGTTTGGTGACTCATCAGCAACCAAGTGAAAGTTTTCTGCTCTAACCTTACAGCAAAGTCTCCTGTGCCTCAAGGACTCAGGTGACAGCCTGCAAGTCTGACTGATGACCTTCTGCAGGCAAGCAGAGACTCCTTCCATCTCTCTGCTCATTTTTAATTTAAGCTCCTCCAGCTCTAATGCCTTATCCTCAAGGATACACAAATTTTAGGGGTTCAGGGCAAATTCCAAGGAGCAACCTCCTCCTGGTAAGATATAGAATGGTGTTAAAAGCTGGGACACATTTAAACTACTCTGGTCAAGCCCGGCAGACCTTCTCATTGAAGAATGATCTTTAAAGTTCTTTCCAACCCAAACCATTCTGTGATTCTCCTCTGTCCTTTCTGAGCTTTCTCCTCCTTCTTTGAGCCACAATCTCCTGGTAAAACCTCTGGGGGGTGTTGAACACCGCAGAAATGGGGACAGAAAACTCTTCTCCATGTGCTTCCCTCCTGCCTGACTTTCCTCCTGATGTCAAGGTGAACATACCCAGGAGAGATGAAAGAAACGTCCTGAACCATCTCCCGCCCCTTTTAACGTGGCAGAATTCCTTGCAAATGGACAAATCTGAACCAAATGATGAAATGATCACTCTGAGTACAGTGACCCCTGATCTTCTCCTGTGTTTATTATCCTGTGATATCTCTCCCCCTCAGTCCCACCTTCACATTCCTCCTGCAGTCATTACTCTCCCCATCACAGGTACCACGAGCATATTTGGAATCAGAATCATTAAGGTTAGAAAAGATCATCGAGTGAGAGCATTAACCCCCTTATTTACAGCAGAGGGATGAGGTTCTTTAGGACTTTTCTCCCCACAAGTGTGACTCAGCCTGTATCCCGTGTTTAAATCTCACCTCCAAGCCCAAACTTGGTGCATTTACCTTGTCTAATTTTTGGCAAATTTAAGTAAAAAAAATCAGATTTTTGATCTTTGCATGCACAATGAACCTAAATTACACGTCCTTTTCAGCCAGGATGCTGATAGATGTGGCTCCGGTGCCAGAGAGACCTTCATTCCCTGTGAACTGCTGCTTTCAGTTTCTGAGATGCTGCTGTTCCAGAGACAGAGCTCCTTGGAGACCGAAAGAAAAGAGGCAGAGGCAAATCCTTCACTCCCCATGGAGACTGTATTCGGTCCTTATTACTGCTTGGTAATCTCCTGCTCCTTTGTGACATATCTCTGCCCTCAGACTCTCATTCCACCACTCTCGAAATACCTGGCATTCAGATCAAAATTTCTCAAGTTCTGCAATTATGAAAGACATAACATAAAAAACAAGTACAAGTAATACTTAAAGTAAAACCTAGGTGTGGTTTTTGAGTCACTAGAGAGCCTGATCGCGGTCCAATTCAAGATTAGGAAAAATAAAAAATAAAATTCAAGCAATTCAAGATTTGACAAGCTCCAGTTTCATAATTTCCAATTTTTTTTTCTTTTGTCTGTGTTTCATTACTCAGTGAGCAAAGATAAGTCCACAGATCTCTCCATTCAGGCCCATGCAACACTCAGAGAAGATCGTTTTATTGCCAGTTAAAGCCAGCCTGGCTGCAGCTTTTAGGGAAGAGCCTCAGGAGGAGCAGAAGTGTGACCCTGCTCAAGGAATGTGGGGTCCCTTCTCAATCCTGGCATCGTGCTTGTCCCTCACCACTACCAGGTATTTTGGTCCAAGCATCCCTTAGCACCTTCTTCACGTTGCTGTTTTAATCTGGGTGTCCTGTGCTACCTTGTCCTCATTGCAACAAAGAAAAAAATTAAAACATATACAATCAAACAAAAACCAACATTGGGAAAAACCTCCACAATTAAATTTTAAAAATCCAGTCATTATTATAACAGAGTCTGAAAACATGGATATTTAACTGGAGTTCTGAGGCAAATGACATCTTCTCAGGAGAACACCATTGTGGACATAGGCACATGTGTTTTATTTATAGCTCGAGTTTTACTGCAGTCACTCAATAAAGCATGGCCAGGGCTGTGTGTAGACAAATGTGGCTCATTTCTCCCCAGCTCAGCTTTAAAGGGCAGTTCACAGCCTGTCCAGGGGGTTTGGTAGGGATGTTATGAGCACAACTTAATCTCAGAGACAGAAAAATGTTGCCCCAGGAAAGCAGCTGCAAGAGAGGGAGGCAGATCACCCCCTTGCTGCCTTCCCAGGGAGTGGACCACGATATAGGGATGCCCCCAGCAGGAGCCAGGCTCCCTCTTCCTGTCAGAGCCCTGACTCGAGGCTCAAACCTCCCTCTAAGTGCCCCATTTATCACCTCTTGGAAGCCTCTAAATCAAGGGAAGGCATCTCTCTGACAGCTTCACCCGACTCCTGCCACAAGTCACAGCATCCCCGGAGTCGTTGTGGGATGAACCCACCACCCCTGTCCACAGGAGTTCGTGACAATTCACAACAATCATAACAATCCCTTCTGCTGGCTTTCCTTGTCTGCCCCTCTCTGATGCCCACTGCTCTGCAAAAAGACCACTTAATTTATTTAGGGTGTGATACAGGTGACGAGGTGTCGAGGTGTGGGTATGGAATACAGATGCTGGAAGTGAGGTGGCAAATTTAGTCTGATTCCTCTTGGTGTCACCCCATTCCCTCGCTTCCCTCCTTCAATCTCACTGCTGCTCCTTTAAAATTGTCTAAAAACTTTCCTGGAATAAAAAAAAAAGTAATGATTCTTCTCGATGACCTCCTCTGAACATTACATCCCTTGCCTAAAATTTGCTGTTGAATTTAGAGGGTGTGCCTACATCACACCACCACGGCAGGATCCGCACGAAGACGCCAGCACCAGGTCACCCACTAACACCTTGCACCTCACCCTGACTCTGAGCTGCATTTTCCCCTGCACTCTGCAGCTCTGCCCTCCTGTCCCGCATTGTGGCAGGTTGGCAGAGATCGTGTTCCTTCCCAAACACCCAGGAATAGATCTGGGCCAGTTCCATTCCCTATAAACTTGCACTTTGCAGTCCCAGATGTCATCCCTGACGTTTAGATCCACCTCAGTGTATCTGCTGGCTTAAAGCAATGGGGAGGGCAACCAGAATCCGCCTGACACAGCGAATCTAGGGAGGAGAAAAGGGGGAATCAATTTTTATAATACGTGTTTGGCACTACATAATAGATATAATTCTAAATGCAAGCCATAAAGTTGGAGAGGATTATAAATTAAATCCTTTCTGTCCCTTTTAACTAAAAAGTGACCTTACCATAGAATTAGATGTGGTTTTTACCCAGTGATCTATGGAGCTGTAAAAGCACATTGGGGCAGGGGGATGTCACAGCGCAGAGAGGAGCCCCCAGACAGGCATCTCCACCCAGCTCAGCCCACGAGCTGCTGCCTGGTTTAAAATGAATACAGGGCAACAAGAGCTGAGGATTTCACCCCCCTCCCTGCCAGAAGGTGACTCATGGCCCTGCTGGGAACAGTCCCTGGCCAGGCTTTTCTCTGAACTGCCACCAGTCTTGGGATGAGAAGATGCTGCCTGAAATGATGTTCTAAAACATTTCTAGAAATTAAACAGTCTGCACAAAAGCAGGGCAGTTTTTGGATCTGTGTCCTATCCCTGTTAAGTTTACCAAGCCCTACAGCACAAGAGGAGGAGGGGATTAGAAAGTACCCTGGGGTTCATCTAAATGCCACGGTGGTGGTGAAAAGGGGGATGGAAAGCCCTCGACTGCTCATGTCGTGACTCCATCCCCCTGCTCCAATAATCATACAGGAGAATCTGAAATGCAAATGACTTGACACTGTAATCCAGCCCAGAGGATGCAATTTAGGATGTCCCTGAATGCTTTTGAGCTGCCAGAAATTACCAGGTTTTGTCTCACAAGCAGATATGGTTTCGAAGTCACTGCTGGGTTACAAGTTGGTATTTGTGGATAAAAACTCTCTGAGCCTGTGGGAGACTCAGTGCCCCCCAGAACACAGCACAGGACTGAAGGCTGTTCCACTTCCAATCAGTACAGCAGTGAGGAAAATCACTTCCCCCATGAAACAGATGCTCAGGGAAGTCAGTGGTGTGTTACCTCATTACTGCTGAGAAGTGGTGCAAAGGAGGAGCCAAGAGCCTTCCCAGATACTGAGAGTCACCGAAACTTGGACAAAAAGGGCGCTGCCAGGTCTGGCTGTCTCTCCTCTGTGTGCACTGGGCTGGTGTTGCCCTGCAAGTCACAAACATTAATCAAAGATTTAGATTAGGTTTTAGTTTGGATACTGGGATTTTTGTTTTCCATGGTAAAAGTTGAAAAACATTGGAATGGACTGCACAGGGAGGTGGTGGAGTCACCATCCCTGGAAGTGCTCAAAAATGTGTTGACATGGATGATGGTGAACGTGGTGGTGGTGCTGGGTTCACGTTTGGATTTGGAGCTCTTAAAGGTCTTTTAGAATTTTAACAATTCTGTGATTCTGTGAAACAGCAAGCTGATTCAGGAAAGCTGCCCAGATGGTCAAGGTTATTTTGGAGACTCATCTGAGCTGCCACACTCCACTGTGACTGGACACTGAGGCCAATGGCTCCCTTCTCATTTTGGCCTTTCTTTTTCTCTTGGTCACTCATAATTTATTAGCATTATTTCCCTCAGTAACGGCATTTTTGCCTGCAATTGTACTGTTGGACTGCACAGGGACAGAGCCCAGTCTCAGGAACCATCTGATGAACTGTCCCAGGAGCAGGACTCGATGGTCCTTGTGGGTCCCTCTCAGCTCAGGATATTCCGTGATTCTGCGTGGAATCCATTCACACCATGGATTTGCTACCCAGGAAACAGCAAGCACTACCCAGGGGATGGCATGGGGCAGGGATTATTCCTAACAAACCTTAGGGTCGAAACTAAGTCACAGGTGGGGAGACAGAGAGAGTTTTGTTCTGTGGCAGCAAGTTGCACCAGGTCACTGAATCAAAGAACAAGCCCTGACATGGACTGTTAATTAGCATTTGATGTGATATTTCATTGACTGAAGATCTGCAGGGGTTCAGACCCCTCCCCACACACACAAGAGATGCAAGGATTAACCAGAAGGAAAAGAAACTATGATGGTCCCAAGGTGAAACCCACCTCCACTCCTGAATTAAGGAGGAAAAATGTCTTCAAAAATCTGATTTTACAGAGCGAAACAATGCTCAGCCTCAGTCAGAGCCTCCACCAGCTACCGTGGTGCCAACAACAGCATCGTATTTACCCAGGTCTCCTTGCTATCCTCTCACCTTGAATATTTACCAATAGTATAGATTTTATTCTTAAAGGGGAAGAATAATTACTACAGCTAATAATCACTACAGATTCTATGAAATAAAACCATTAATCAGCAGATTGTGCACTGGGCTGGGCCAGGCTGGTGTCCTCCACCTCCCAAATCTGCCTATCACACCAGTGCAAAAATGCCAGGCTTTGTGCTGTTGCACATTTCAAAGCTATTTATGGCCAATATTTGGCAAAATCCTAGTACTGCAGACATCCAGGACCTGCTGTGGATCAAGTCAAGAACATCTGGAGGACAAGACTCACCAGCAGGAGCCCTGATATCCAAATAAATAAATAAATTTTCCTGAGTGAAAGGGTACAAACAAACAGTTCAGAGATAGTAACAGCTCTCCAGGAGCTTCACAGAAGATAAGGGCTGAACTGGAGATGAAGCACAATCCCAAAGTCTCCAGATGTTGATCTCACCTCTGCCAAAAGTTCAGTTTCCATCTAATTCAAGCCACTGAACAATGACCTGCCTCTGTGCTCAGGAGTTCAACATTGCCCGTGCTCATATTCAGTGTTGTGCAACCCACGGTGATCAAGTGATGTAAATCCAAAAGGGCTCATCAGGAAAAGTTCAGACACAAGACACTGCTGGCCAATTATTTGTGAAGAAATAAGGCATAACAACTTTAAATTATTTTCTCCTTTGATGACCCAGGGGACAGCCAGACAAGTCTCCACAGAGAAAATCAGGGTTCAGGAAGAGACCCAGCTGCCGGTGCTTGATGAGGATGACTGGACAGAAAAATTGCCCCACCGCAGTCACCTTCCAGACTGGACGCCAATTTGCAGGGCTAAAACCCTCTTTGAAATGCTCTTTCCCTGACTGTCTAAGGAGCTGCAGCCAGCAGAGCGACACTTCCAGAGCAGGATGGGGCCCTGAGCGGAAAGGATGTCTGGGCAGCACCGTTAATCCCCCACCCCAATTCCGACCCCTGCGCCGGGGTGATTGATTTCCTTCCCCCCAGCTCCAAATACCTTCCACAGGGAGATTACATCTCCTGCTCTGTAATCAACAGCAACTTCAAAAGGGCTCAGCGCTAAAAGAAAACCTCTGAGGGACGGCGTTAAGTGGGAAACAAACACAGCATTTGGGTTGTAATTTGAGGTGGGAAGCTGGGGTTTTAATAAGCACCTCGCCGCGGCCTGCTGGGCACCTTGTGGCTCATAAATTGCATTTATGAGAACAGGAGGTTACAGGGAGGGTTTTGAGTCCACGTGAAAGGCAGCCGTGCCTGGCGTGGCGCATCCGAGGTGTTCGTGGCCCTCGTGTTTAGCGCCAGCTTCCCTGTCACGCCCCAGCGCTGTCACCTGCAGGCCAGCAGAGCCCGCTGACCCAGCTCCAGGACTGGGAAGAGCCGTGTCCTATTTACATCCAACCACTCTTGTGGGCAAGGGAAGGGAGGTGAGAAAAATCACTGCTTTGTCCCACATTCCCCTTGCCAGGCAAAATGGAAACAATCGTGGTGAGATCTTCTACAAACACATTTAAGGTCTGTTCAAGAGAAAGGTGTTTCAGGTCCCTGAACCTTTTAAGATGAGCTCCAATCCAACAAAGACACAAAGAGCTGTTAGGAATCGCAGTTGGCTTTACCAACCATCTTCCCCATCCCCAGCAAAACATCCTGTATTGTACCTGATGCTGTTGGCAGTCAGGTGATATCCTCAGGGGCACTCCAGGATGGTCTTAGATGTCCTTTTGGGAAGATCATTGCTCCTAATCAGAAGTCAAAAGCCAGACCAAGCAAGGGAGGGACCCATCAACCATCAGCATCACAGATAAATGGAGATGTTGCAGCTTGTGGTGGAGCATCCCACCTTTCCACATCCCAGAAAACTCAACTGCAGAACAAGCCAAGGCTTTTCCCAGACAAGAGAGAAGATATTCACAAAAATATGAATATCTTCTGATATGGGAGGAAAAGAATGCAAGCAGGGTGTGTGCACATTTCTGACCAAAGATGCTGTGGCATTGCCTCTGGCCACAGCTCAGCCAAAAAAATCAGTGTAAGGCTCCAGAGAGAGGAAGGGTCAAGTCTCACCAGGAAGGGCCTTGTCTAGAAAACTGGGATCAGGTCAACAGGACATCAAACCAGGCCTTTGTCCCAACACAGCAAAGGACAGTCTCTACTTTACTTCTCAAGGGGTTGTAAGGCTGCCTCACACCATAACAAAAGGTTTTTCTTCTGCTCGAAACACATCACAACCTCAGATTTCAGCCCCCAGACCTCAATCCCGATCAGATTCCCTCCCTTCTGAGGAGGACACCACAATGGGTGCTGCCACACAGCCCCACCTTGGAGCTCATCTTGCAAATCAGCCTTCAGTTCTTTCCCCAGGACACCTTTAAATACCCTGCAGGCCTCCTGCTCACCAGGAGGCAGCCCCTGGGGGCAGCTGTGTCCAGTGAGGGCATCAAAATCTGCAGCACTCGTGTCCCATCTCCACAGAATCACAGATGCTTGAGGGTGGAAGGGACCTCTGGAAATCACCTCAGCCAGCCCATCTCACCATCTTCCTTGGTTTTGGTAGAGGATATGCAGACTGAGGATTCCCCATCTGGGAAATGTCACTTCCAGTGGCATTTCCATGCCTGCAGGCACTTCCCACAGTTTCTAGTCCCTGAGGGATGCCTTGAGCACATCAAAGGATGCCCTCCTGGTGTTTCCATTCATCCCACTTAACTGGATCCCCCAGCCAACTGGCATTTTGCTGGGATCTCTCCCAGCTTCCCCCTTGCCCTCCCAGCTCTGCTGCTCTTCTGCCTGTCACCATCTCTCCTGCTGGTAGTAGCATCATCTCCATCTGGAGACTCTGAAAGTCCCAACAGCATTGCTATCCCTGGTAACATATCTGAAAACCCCAAGCTGGCAGGAGCCAGCGAGTGACACAGGACAGGAAATATTTAACATTGTTCATGTCATTTTTTTAAGCATTCAGAATATGCAGTGAACATACATTCACTGTCTGGTTATTCCTTCACTTGTCCTCGTGGCTGACCTGCAAGTGCTAAAATGGGAATTTGGATGTGATTGGAAGGGCAGTGCTGTGTCCAGTGATAAGATCCAACGGAAAGGCTTGGAGCTGTGTCAGGAGAGGTTTAGATTGGCTTAAGGGAAGAGGTTTTTCACCCAGAGGGTGGGCAGGAACCAGAATCGGCTCCTCAGGGAAGTGGTCACAGCATGGAGACTTGCCAGAGTTCCAGTTTGGACAACACTCTCAGCAACGTGGGGGGATTCTTGGTGTTGTTCTGTGCAGGTCTGGGAGCTAGACTCGATGATCCTTGGGGTTTCCTTACAGCTCAGGGCATGCCATGATTCTACTGAGATGTGGGCAGCTCAGAGACCCTCTGGTCTCCTCAGGGTTTGTCTACCCACGGGTGGACATAAGTCACATGCTCCTTATCACAGTCTAACCCTCCTTTGGGCCGCACTCACCAGAGCAGACCAGGCACTGAATGTCCTGTGTCACAGACTCTCCTTAAACCAAAACCCACCCCTGCAGCCATCAGAGCTTCCCTAGAAAGATGCTGTGCCTCAGAGAACACTTGCAAGGCAGCGTCTGACTGCTGAGGAACCACAGCACTGCCGAGCTCCATCCCAAGTGTAAGTGCCAAGACAGCTCAGCCCTGCTCGGGGGAGAGGTTCATTGACATTTACACATTTAACATCACCCACGACCTGGGAGACAGCAGCTGTACAGGCTGCTAGGTTACAGAGATTTCTCCTCCCATCTCTGATTTCTGCCATAAAAATCAGAGGCTCTGCTGTGATTTTACCTTCACAGACAGATATCCTTGGGGCACATGCAAGAACCAAATTCCTTCACCATCACCTGCACACGATGAGATCGCACTAAGCTCCAAAAAGCAAGGAGCTCACCCTTGACCCTTTCCTTGTATGCACGAAGGTGTGGAGCATTTTGTTAGCAATTAACTCTTGTTTCAGCTCAATAGAGCTGATCAGATTGTGGAACAACATCTGAGAAGTGGAGATTAGCAGGCCAAGCTCTTTAGTACTTAAGGCACCAGTGCAGCTACCCAAAATCAGATTTCCCTTTCTTCCCTGGCAGTTGATTAAAGCCTTTTCAAGCAATTCTTTCCAACCTGCAGATGTTTAAGGCAGGTGATGGAGAAAAATTCTTTTTTTTTTTTTTTTTTTTTTTTTTTTTTTTTTCTTCTAGCTGGGAAATGGCAGCAGCACAGACTTCAAGTGTCTCAGGACAAAAATCAGGTCCAGAAAACAGATCTAAGTGTGCTTCTGTCTGTACACAGGCATTAAAGCAGAGCTTTGGTAGGCCTGACCACAGCGCAAGCATGCAAAGGCTTCGGAAGAATAGTTCCAGAAGGGAGATAACATTCTTAGAGCAGGAGCTGAATCCAGAAATAGCCTGTGAGAGGATCAATTCCTGCTGCATTCTGATTTATTCAGACCTTTCGTGGTGGCAAAGCCCTCTGTAACAAAATATCTGATTACAGGACTATGACCATAAATTCCACACGCCCTCGAGCAATGGCCAATGAATAACTGACTTGTTAAGGGAACAGCCCTGCACAATGAATAAATCTACCAACAGGGCTTTCGATACAAAAGACCCCACCGGGACAGATTGCCTTGTGAAGGTGTATCGACTTTCATTCGCAGGAACCAGCAGAAATTTGTTTGGAGGAGATCTCCATTGTTATATTGCTGCTCAACAACATCCAGCATAAAGCCTGACTCCTACCCCAGGCTTGATTGATTGGGATATCCAAGCAGGCTGGACTATACAAAGGACCATTTTGCTGTGCTTCCACAAAGTTCTCCTGGAAAAGCAGGTGTTTAATGCAGAGGGAATCCAAGGCAGGTGCAGGAGAATTGCCTGCTTCAGTTGTAGAAGGACCTCAAGAAATTAAGGACTGAGAAAGGACAAGAAAAGACGGCTCTGGAGGAATGTTTCAGGGTGGACATGTGCTCTCAGTCAAGACACAAGAAGAACACATCATTCCTGGTGCTCGGCTGGTGCCCTTCACCTCAGGATCCCAGAGGAAATGTGCTTTGACCACATCCAGTTGGACACACAGCTGGCACAGAGCCCCACCAGACAGGAGGAAGCCAGGCTGCTCCATTTCACAAATGAGAGCACCAATGCGCAGAAAGACCAATGTCTTAATTAAGTGTCACCTGACCCCTGCCCTGAGCCACGTGGTTTGGCAGGGGCAGAGATCAGCCCCGTGATGATGTCCTTGGCCCACAGGGACAACAGCACTACAGCAACTTTTAAAATCAGCCACAGGATTCTGGTGTTGGGTAACCCAAACTTCAGCGGTTTGTGGAGCTGTTGCCTTAAAGGATCATCCACAGGGAGAGAGGAGCACAGATGGGACAGAGACAAAGCGTTTCAGCTCCAGATCTGTTCCAGCACGGATATCATGATGACTCCTATCCCAAAAACATTTAGACAGAGAGCCGTGCTAGTTCTCAATGAATATGGAATAGGGCACTTCTGCCAGGAATGGGATATTCCTAATAGCGGACGGAGGGAGGGAAGAAAAGAGCCATTTTGCAAACAGCAAGGACTTTGTTATAGGCCAGCTGAGCTCAAAAAACTGAGGCAACATCTCTGTCTAGCAAAGCCAGCCTGGAAACAGGCAGCTGACAAGGTGAGCCTGAAGGTGGGAGTGCTGAAGTCATGGCAGGAGGTATCACAGGATCTGCCTCTGACCAAAGCTCGGTGTCCAGAAAAAGAGTTGGCAACAATAAACACCGGTACACGCACATGGCATGCAGGAAATGGTGCCCCAAACACACGCAAGATTCCTCTGTCCTGCTCCCAGGCCACATCAAGCCAGCAAACAGCACCTCTACCCGGAGTAAATCAGCAACCTAAAATTGCAGTGGTACTTGAAACACTGGAAGGAGGATTTTACGTATTTTATAAAGCTTGTTTTATGCACTGACTTCAGCCAACATACAGTGCACCACATGGGGTGACACCCATCTGTTCCAATTTCTACCCCTCCCCAAAAACATCTATATTTCCTTACTAGGTCTCTGTAAGTTCTTCCTCCAGATGCCGTTTGCTTTCCCCGATTCTCCTTGTCCCAGGGATAAGGCATGACACCAAGCACGGCAGAGTTTGCCACTTCAACAGCTCGTTTGTCATCAGCTGGTCACTCCTTAATCAATCTTTTACGGAGGGATTTTTCAGAAGAAAATGCAGAGGGAGTAGGAGAAGGAAAGTAGGAAACCATCCCTGGTTTAATTTTGATAACGTTGGCAGGGAGTGATTCGCTCCAACAAATTAAAATCAGCAAATCTCTCATTTTCTCTGACAGAGGTAACCAATTAAAATTTTCATAAAGGGGGCAGTGATGTGTGTCTGCCAGACAGAGTCACCAATCTAGCAGCCCTCTGATTTAAAATATTATCTTTCCTTTCCTTTTTTTTTTTTCTCTCTTCTTCCCTCAGAGCTTCCTGGAGCAACATGACAGATTATCTCAACATAATCAGACTAATACAAAACCCTCGCTCCAAGAGGCACCGCGAGGAAATTCTGAACTCAAGATGTGACGACAAATGGATGTTCTGAAGGGACTTCATTTACTGCTCGTTTTCCCTTCCTTTTTTCTTTCTTTTTTTTGTTTTTATTGTTGTGTTTTGTAGCCTCAGCGTGCTGCAAACCACATTAGAGAGCCAAATATCACACGGAAGGGAAAGGGAATTAAACTCTCCCTGTGGGCTGCCCAGCCAGATTGCTCCTTAAGAGAGAAGTTTGGCTTCCAGTTGATGGTTTCTTAGGTTCTAATAAAATGCCCCCAGTAATGGGTCAGGGATGGGGTGGAAGAATTGCCTTTTTGACAGCAGGAGCATTAGGAAAGGGTACAAGGCAGGTGGGACCTCCAACGCCGGGATGCTGGAGGATGCTAAAGACCAGGATGACATCTGTGGTGGCCCTGACTTGGGGAAATGAGGGTTGCCACAGCTCCCTGCCATGGTGGTTTGGGACTCAGAGGGTGGTCTCCTGTGGATTTGGGATCTGGGGGGGGTCACACATGACTCATAAAATCACAGAATGCTTTGGGTTGGAAGGGACATTAAAGATCATCCCATTCCAACCCTCTGCCATGGGCAGGGACACCTTCCACTATCCCAGGTTGCTCCAAGCCTCATCCAAGCTGGCCTTGGACATTTCCAGGGATGGGGCAGCCACAGCTTCTCTGGACAACCTGTGCCAGGGCCTCACCGGTAATAAAGAAAACATTCTTCACAATAAAGAATTCCATCCTAATATTTAATCTAAAGGAAAGCAGTGCATTTCAAGTCAAAAGGATCCCCTGCCTCTCCAGCACGGGTGGGACACTCAAATACTGTTTTGCCTGGCAGAGATGTGGTTGAAAGCAACTGAGATGCCAGAAGGAGACCTCTATCCCCACCTTGGCTGAGGGAACTGTGCACCAGTCCCTTCCTTCCTGTGCTTCAGAGCCCCAAATCCCCCCCCAAATTTATGGGTGGAGGTCAACCCCCATCAGCATTTATCTCTTAGTCAGGTTCCCCCCAAACACAAGCATCACTCTCCTGCCCTCTTTTATCCCAGCAAACTCCAGGCAAGCAGAGTGCCCAGGGAATTTGAGGAAGGAGCCATGAGAAGAACTGGGGAGCATCCTGCGGATGGTGAACACCGGGATGTGATGGGGACCCCTGGGCTTTGTTTGCAGCCACATCTGAGCTGTTCAAATCCGTGCTGCGACACCGAGCAAGGCTCTCCTGCAAGCCTCCAGGCCAGGTGCCAGCTCCCTTCCCTTTGAAGGCTCACCTGGGGATGTGAATTTTCTCCGAGGGGAGGAGGCGAGCTGGTTCCAGAGACAGTCTGTCATCCATCTTGAGGAAAATACTCCTCTCTCTTTGCACCTCTCCCAAAAACGTGGCGACCAGCGTTCCACAGGCCCGGGATCAGGCCCGGAGAAAAGCTTTGAGTCATTTGTTTACCAGCACAGGTTTTCCTGGAGCTAATTAATGAGCCTGATACCCTGCAACAGGTATCGATGACAGAGGATTTCCTGCCTGCTGCGCTTGAGCTACGGGAGGAGGTGAAGCTGGAGCTGTGAGCACGCTGCTTCCCCTTCTCCCTCCCCCCAAAAAACTGGGAAAGAAAAGCCACCTGCAGCCACACAGGCACCGGCTGGAACCCCTCTGTCATCTCCCCCTCGAGGATGGGGCACCATCCCTGCTGGATGATCCTCTGGGGGGATTCCCAGGAGCAAAGTACTCGGGAACCCCTTTCTCCCACTTGTAGGGAGCAAGGGATGGTATGAAGACCTCCAGCAAGCCCTTGGAGCTGGGGGCTGCCTCCGTGCCCTCCCCCATCCCGGGCATGGGGGTAAGAGAGCAGCACACAGCAGCACTTCCACCCCCGTGGAGAGCCCGTGGAAGCCTCTGCTTTCACAAGGATACTGAAACTGGGGAGAAGAGGGGAGGAGAGGGGATTAAACATGCAGAGGAGCATGGTAAAAAAAACGTGGGGTAGGGAGAGTAAAAAGCCAACGGGAAGGTGATGCCCGAGAGTGGGAAATAAAAAACCCCGTGGGTTTCGCGTTTCGGGTGCGGGGTGGGAGCCAGCGCTCCTTGCCAGCCCCAGCTGTGCGGGGGGTGGGTTTTTTGGGTGGGGGGGATAGCGGGGAGCAGCGCTCCGCGGGCTGTGCCGAGCATCCGAGCGCTCCTGGGGTGGCGAGCGGCGATAGCCGGGCTGCGAGCGCCACCTCCCCGCCGCTCGCCGCAAGCCCGGCCGCCCCCGGCAGCCCCCCCCGCCAGCGGGCTGGGTATGGGGGAGGCTGGGGGGGACCCTGACATCAGGCTGAGATGCCCGACGCCTTTTTCCAACCTCTCCCGCCGCGGGGTTGCAGCGGGGATGGTCCCGATGCCGTGAGAAGGATGGAGCGGGGATGTGTGTGTGGGTTCGCTAAGTTTGGGGTGGTTGCAAAAGGGGCTTGTGGGGTGCTGTGAGGGAGAGAAGGGCTGTGGGGGTGTCCCAGAGCACCTCTGGGTGCCTGCGGGGCACAGGGCCATGCAGGTCTCCCTGGGGTGGTAGAGAAGGGGATGGAGGGTGGTTGCCTTTGGCTGCTCCTTTGGCTGTGATGGGGGTTCAGAATCTCCCCTCTGCTCCCACGCACGCACACGCGGTTCCCATCCCGGGTATGGGGTCTGGCACAGGGTCCCAGCCTCATTTTCCCTCATGTAGGTAGAAGGGGGTACAATCATTAATAGAAAACCCCTCCGCTTTGCAGCCGGTCCTTCCCCGAGCCTGTCCACCCTCACTGGTCAATTACGGGGGCTCCAAGCCTCTCTCTCTGCACCCAGGGCTCTGCAACACCATTCCAAGAGCTATGAAAAGGGCCAGGAGCCCTCCTCCTGCCCTGCCTGTGCCTTGTCCCTGTCCAGCTCCTTCCTGGTCTTCCCTTTCGTCCTCCACAGCGGGAGAGGTGCTGCACCCTGACCCCTCTATAGCACCCAGAGCAGCGTATGGAGGTCCCCTGAGTCCCCCTACCCCAGCACCCCTGTGCCCCTCCGAGAGCCATCAGGCAGGATGTCTGTCCTGCCTGCTCAGCCCTCTCCCTGCCCCTTGTCCCCTGCCAGGCTCAGCCCCGTGGCCACCCTGTCCCCTGGCAGCGAGGCTTGGCTGAGCTGCTGCAATTCCTCAGCACCCTCCAAGGGTAAAAACCTCCCTGGCTCTACCCTGCCACCTCCTTCCTCTTCCTCAGCGAGGTCCTGGGCACAGGAAGGACTGTGAGACCCAGGTTAATGAGTCATTAATTAATCAGGGACCCACTTAATATGCATGGTGAGTTGTTTGTTTCCTTTAGCAGCCCGGACTTTGGATGAGATCCCAGCCCTACGAAGCCTCCAGCCTCGTCTCCCAGCTGATAATAGATAATACAGATATTTCAGCACCAGCCAAAGCAGAGTCATCATCATTAATATAAGAGCCCTCCCTGCTACGCGGCGGAGGTCACCAGGCAACTCCTCGGAGTGTTGGGGGCTCAGCCCTCCCGGCTTTCCTCAGGCTCTGCCTGGCCAGGGGAGAGAAAACCTATAGGTGATCAACAGGTAACGGGGCTGGGGAGGTGCACCCCGCGCCCCGAGCGCCCCTGGCTCCCTCCAGGGAGGCTTTCGAGGCGCTGCGATTTTCGCTCTGCCGCGCACGCAGGTTTGGGCATCTGTCAAAGTAGCTCCGCTCTTCCTCAGCCCCCTTCCCCTGCTCCTCCTCTTCCTCCTCCCTCAGCCGTCAGCTGTCAGCTGGCCCTGGCTCTCGGCAGACCCAGTGCTGGAGCTGGGTTGAGCCTGAGCCTCGGAAAGCCCCAGCTCCGAAGGGATGGGGTGGTCAGGGATGGAAGAGGGGTGTCTTTTTGCCCTCCATCCCTTTGACCTTGCCTTGATGCTCCCCTCCCTTCCCACTCCTCTCTGTACAGCTGATTCACAGGGGTTGTTTGCTTGGCCAGGGCAGGATCAGGGACATGAATGTGAGTCACAGCCCAAGGTACCTGGCAGAGTTCTTCCGCAACCCGTTCTGTTCCCTTCCACTCGGGAACCGGTGCCTGCTCTCAGCCAGGACTGAAAAGTCCCTTTGAAACACCTACCAGACCCCCCTCGATCCCTCTTTTCCCCTTTTCCTCCCATCCTTGGCAGAGCCATGGCTGAAACACTTCTCTGAAAGTCTGAAGATGCATCAACAGCCACCCTCCATCAGCGAATGTCAGGCCGTGAAAGGCAAGGGGGCGGTGGGGGAAGAGGGAGAGACAAATTTTGCGATTCATTCCCACACAGGGTGATTCAGAACAAGATGCTTTGTAATTACGCATCCCTGATGGAGACTCCTTCTCTCTCCACCCGCCCCCCCCCGCTGCCAAAGAAAGGCTAAGCCATGCCTGGGTGCCAGCATCCCCCAGGAGCGCAGCTCCGGGAGCAGCGTGTCTGTGTGTCTGTGCCATACTCGGAGCTCTACACGGCCTAAAGGTTAATTTTGTCCCCCCGGGGTGAAGCGAAGTGCTGAGAAATGGCATTTGAGGGGGGGCACACGAGGAGCTCACCGCCTCCCCAGCAGTAGCCCTGGGTAGGTGCCACACAAGCAGCGAAGCCAGCAAGGACCCCCCCACCCCGAGAGCTCTCCAAGGAAAGGGGGAAGGCAGGGAGCTGCGATGAGGGCAGATTCATGCCCGGGGCAGGCAGCTGCCTGTCCTTCCGAGACTTTGTTTGCCAACACTGCGGGCTGAGGAGTCCCGGACCCCAGGGCTGCCCGCGAAGGCACCGCGGCTTCACAGCACTTGGCAGTTCAGCCCCGGCTGGCTCTGCAGCTCTCCTGTCGCGATCCCCCGCTCCTCTTCCCTCGCCTGGCTGCCTTCTCCCCCACCAAACAACCCAGTCCCCAGCTCCTTTCCCCAGGACACGTCTGCATTTCCCCTCCCGCATCCTGCAGGCATTCAATATTTTCCACCAGTGCTTGA
>VZTE01000758.1:1019342-1054581 GCA_013397775.1 Eulacestoma nigropectus
TGCGGGGAGGGAGGGCGGGGATGGGGGGGACCTCCCCCAGCACCCCGGCTTGGCCGTGCCTTTGCACCAGGGCACACGGTTTGCCCAGGCAGAAGACGGCGACAGCCATTAACCCTTTCCTAATTATTGAAATTTTACCTCTTTCCTAACATCCTCCTCAACTCCTTGCTCCGTTAACCCAAAATGTAGGGGGGGAGGTGGGGTCTGGCATCCAGGCAACACCCCAGGGTAGCAGGAGGATGGCGGGGGGGGAAGGAAAGTTTGAGCAGCTGGAGGAGGAGGAGATGGGCTGGGGTGAAAGGTACGTGCTACATCCCGGCAGATTTGGGGTAAAGGTGCTGCCTCCAGGTTTGCAGCCTGAGGAAGGTCCTCCGGTAATGAGAAGCCTGCCGAGCAGAAAAAGGTGGAGGGGGAGAGTGGGAAGGGAATGGAAGGGAGAGAGATAAGGCTGGAGGTGTGTGGAGAGCTGGGGGACTTCAGCACCCTGTCAGACTTCGGGACCTGCCCCTTGTTTTTAACCCTTCCTACTCCAAAAGAGGGAAACCGACCCTCTTTCCCTGACAAAATCATCTCCCTCCCTGCCCGGGGCTGCTGCTCCCCCACGAGAGAAGGGGCACAGATCTGCCCAAGGGGCAGAAGTAAAGATCCCATCTGCCACCACGCTCTGTTCCTCTGCTTCAGGGAGAGTGAGGAGCGCCCCATTTGTCTCCCCAAGGAACCTCCAGGGCATCTCCACCCCCTCCCCTTGGCCTTCTTCCACTTTCTTCCCTTCCCTTCACCTCATCCACCCCTTTAGCCCCTATTTCCACACCTTCAAACCTCCTGCATCCCTAAAAATTACTGGGGGAAGGAGAAAAGAAAGAAAATTCTTCATTTAGACGAGCTGAGCTGCAAGCCCTGGCAGTGGAGGAACGCAGCAAAGCAGCCTCTCATCCCCAGCCAGCACTGCAGCATCGCTGGCCAAAGGCATCTGTGACATCTCCAGTTGAGCAGAGACTGGAGCAAAGGGGCAGCTGGGGCCTGAAATGCAGGTTTTAGCCAACAGGCGGCTATGCTGGATTAGCACAGTGCATGCTCGGAATCGAAATCGCTCCCGTTCCATCTCCAGCCTGTCGGGAGTTTATTTTCCTTCAAGAAGGCTTCCCTGCTCCTCCGAGTCGCTCAGGGGATTCTTTCCTGCTTTGCAGCTTCTCCCTCACCACACCGCGCAGTAACCAGCAAGAGAGGGGAAAGCTCTGGAGAGAGTCAGGGAGGGCTTGAAAAAAAGGAGCCCAATCCTAAACCTCACTCTAATCCTAATGCTAATCCTAACCCTAACCCTCAACCTAATCCTAACCCTAACCCTCACCCAAACCCTAATCCTAACCCTAAACCTAGCCCGAATCCTAACCCTAACCCTGCCCCTGTTAGCCCCGTGAGGCAGCTCTGCCTTGCTTTTGGGATGATGGGGGAAGAGAAGGGCACTCTCCTTCCCTGTCCTGTATTAGGGGAGGTCAGGCAGAGCAAGGTACCTCTCTCCTGTGTTGTAGGGCAAAGGAGCCCAAGCAGAAGGACAAAGCACCAGAAGATGCCACTGACCAAACCAGAAAATGCCACTAAACCCATTTTCAGCTGCTGCAATGGGGCCTGATGCAAAACTCATCTTTGTGGGAGTGGGGAATTGGGATCCATGAAGCAGAGAATTGCAGAATATCCTGAGCTGGAAAGGACCCAAAAGGATCATCAAGTCCAGCTCCTGGCCCTGCACAGGACCAGGAGTCCTACCCTGGGCCCTGAGCATTGTCCAAAGATGCTGGCAAATGTCACTGCAGACCATTTTTCTCTAGTCCTAAGTAGAGGGATTCGTGAATCCCTAGACCCCCATTTAACAAGAGGGTAAACATGGCCCACACCTCAAAATCACGGAGAAGAGAGACCTGACGTCCCCGTTTCTCACCGTGTGCCCTCCAGGGAGAACTGAGGGTGAACTGTGACAGCAAACAGGATGTGAGGATTTGGGGTCTGCAACTGGCTGAGGTAACCAAGTGCAATAACTCACCCGCTCTCTTCATCTGTGAAGTGATGAAGGCAAAATAAATTTACCATAAAATGGATCCGTGAAATTCAGTGCTGCAGGATAATTCTGACGGCAAAGAAGGCCATTTGCAGAGCAAGGGACGCTCTCCAAACATCAGAACTCCCAGAAATCTGAGTTTGGGGAGACTTAGACCCTTCCTTCCACCCTGCCAACATAACCCAAATGTGGGATCTGTGGGGAGAATGCTCTACACTGGTAACATAACAGATGGAAAGACACCTTTGTGTTAGTGGTTGTCCCCTCTGCTCCCCACGTAGGGATCTTGCAGGGACCACCCTGCCCTGTCCTAGGTTAGCATGATTTATTTATGAAACAGAAAGCCCCGAAACAGAGATCCCTGCCCTGTTTTTCTTGAAACTCTGCAGAAATAACCAAAACACCTCAGCTTGGCCCAAACTGGCAACTTTTGTCCCATCACAATATGGTCTGAGGACTCTTGAAGTTACTCAGGGCAGATATGGGCACCATCAGGACCTTCCAGTGTCATTCCCAGAGGAAAAGGAGCAGACAAGAACAGCAAAAACAGAGGTTACAAGGCCCAACAGCTTCTGGGACTCACCATCCCCACACCATTGTGGTGGTGCTAACAAGGCCAACCCATCCTTAGCTCTTCTTGGGGAGGTGCTGGGGTGGGTTTTGTGACAAACACTGACTTTGCCATCCCAAAACATGAGAGAGAAGTGTCTTTCTCTTCTCTGCTCTGTTGCCTCTGTCCATGATTTGTTTTCTGTCTGGGTTTTGGAGACAGAAAGGCTTGAGCTGGATCCAGTTGTAATTCTCCACTTCCCCCTGTCAAAGGAAAACAGCAAACTCAAGAGAGAGAAAAAAACCCTTTACACCCACTTTGAATTTAGAACATGTTTATTGCACAGAAAATGCCTCTTGTTGTCAGAGGCAAAACTGGTCCAGAGCAAATATAAGGCACGGGAATATCCATGGTTAAACGTAGCACCCCTGGGAATATGAAAGGAGGTTTTGGGAGAAGGATTAAGCTGCACACTTCAGGAGCCTGAGCTGGTCTCAGACTACAAAGTACATGAGGGAGACTTGAAAGAGAGAGAAAAACATTTTCTATCTGCCCAATTTTTCCACCTTCTTTTGAAGCATGGAACACAGATGGAAAAAGGCCGTTTGGGCTGGTTTAGGTTTGTTAACTCCTCCCTCCCATGTCTCACATTGAAAAGGTAGGCTGGTGGTGCCACAGGAATAATAGATTTGCCCCAAAAATCTGCTGGAAGCATAATTGCAATGCAGAGAAACTGAGTTCAGTTTGTTGGAAGAGTCTCCTCCTGCCAGTGGTGGCCCCAGATATTGTAGGTGTAGATGAGGATGGCAAGGAAAACAAAAAAAAAAGGGAATGTCGGGGATTCCCAGGGGATCTGTTTGAAGAGGATAACTGCAAAGCAGGACAGCTTGTCAGTAATCAGTTTACTTCCCCTCCAGCAACAGATACCACTGTGTTTACATTTATAACACTTTCCATTGTGCCTGGTTAAAAATCTCCTCGAACGTTTCAAATTTCCAGCCGGCCACAATCCTTCTGCTGAAGGGGGACATGGGATAACTCAGCTTTACCCAGGGCTGGAAAGGGATTTTCCCATGCCTGCCTCTCACCTGACTGCTGTGCTTTCCACCTCACTTTTGTTGTTGTTGTCAATTTTTATATATTTTTAATGACTTTTCATTGCTGTGGTTTCTGCTGGCAGTGGCTGCTCAGGAGTGTTAATGCTCACGTATCACAGGTCAAACCCAGCAATCCCAGCCTCTCCTAAGGGCAAGGAGAAAACTCCCCTTCCTCCTCCCATGGGCTGGATTTATTAAGTGTAGGAATTGTCTGTGTTCAAGGAGTGTCTTTGCTCAGACTCCTGCATTTTTGGACAGTGTGCTGAGGGAATTCTCCTAAAACAGGAATTTAGCATCAAACTCATTGTGTAGACTAGTAAATTTAGGCAAGGCAGAAGTTCCAGCTTTTCCAAGCACGGAAAATCCTAACTCCAGCCCTCTCCCCTGACCAGCCTGCTTTGCACACCAGGGCCAGGGGCGCCCAAAAAAAGGGTCTTAGTGAGGGGAACAAGCACCAGCACAGGTATGGTCTTGGCCAGTGATGGTGGAGGGAGCTTGGATGAGTGACTGCAGCTTTGGTGAGGAAGCCAAGCTATTCCCAGAGTCCCAAAGCTCTTGGATCATCAGGGGAGAGGATGGAACCCCTCTCTGAAAGCATTTGTGATGCTGGCTCTGGCAGCAGGAAGGAGTGATGGAGCCCCAAGCCCAGATGTTCACAGCTCCTCTCTTTTTTCCAGAGCCTTGAACTGATCCTGAACTTTCCTCTTTGCCCTGTCCCTGCCCGGGAAGGGAAGGGGTGGAAAGGAGAGATTGATGAATTTCTCCTGCCTCCCCACTCCACAAGGACCACCTGTATCCACTGTGGCTCCAGCATCCTCTTCCTCTTCCCCACAACTCCTCCCTGTGTCCATTCCCCTGACACAGAGACTCTTGTGGGCATCTCAGGAGCTTTACACACCAGTTTGGGCCGGATATGGAGGGAGAGGGATGCCCCCTCCTACGGAAAGGCCAAAAGCTGGTAAAGATCCAGGAAGCAGAGGCTGAGAACCAAGAGTGTGAGGGCAAAAGCAAAGTGCACTTTGATGTTATTGCCAGTGAAGACAAAACTGGAGCGTCCCAAATGGTCACAATAAAGAGAATTTCTCTAACAAGTGCTCAGCTGTTCCTTATTCTCATTTATGAACTTTCTTCAAGGGGGAAGGTGCTGAGCACCTTCTAAATATAACAATGGCAATAATAATAATTACAGCACGTTTCCAGAGTCACAGAATGGCTTGTGGTGGAAGAGACCTTCAAGATAATCCAGTTCCACCCCCTGCCATGGGCAGGGACACCTCCCACTAGACCAGGTTGCTCCAAGCTCCCCTGGTCCTCCTGGTTGGGCAGCCTGACCCATAAATTCTCCCTCAGCTTCTCTTCCATCCTCAGGCAAAGCTCTGTGTGTTCCATCTGCTCCTCAACACAGAGAGACACAGCCCCAACTCATCTCCTATGCTTGCTCTCCCCAAAGACAATTTCTATTCCTGTTTTTCCTGTATCCTTCCATTCCATCCCCCCAGTCATAGGAGTCATCCCAATCCAGTCAAAGGAGCCATCCCACCACCTCTCCACGATGCCAACAAGATCACAGCCCTGCAGGAGAACACACATCCCTAATCCTCTGCTTTATCCCCCATGCTCGGGTGTTAGGATAAAGGAATTTAAGCTGGACCCCTGATGAAGCCAATCTCCTGTGTGGAGTGCCTGGAATTCCTCTGTGCTGCTCTCCAGGTGCTTTCCTGCTGACCCGCAATCCCCCTCCAAGCTCTTGGCATCTATTGCCAACCCCGGCACCAAACTGGCAGGAGAGGGATGGATTGAGATTCCCCTTCCCCTGGGAACTCTATTTTCCCACACCAGCTGCTGGAAGCTGCGAGCCACTCGTTTAAAACCCCTGTTAGCACAAAAGGTTTCTTTGATGGTGGAAAAGCAGATTCCTTTGCAGGGCTCTCGATGTGCTTCCCAAGCAGAGCCATAGATGGCAGTACGTGGTATTTACAGAGTTGTTTCCACAAGTAAATCTTCTTATTTTAGCAGAAAGCGAGAGAATTTCATTTCCTTGTAGTTACAACGCGCTCAGAATGAGAACTCCTAAATCAATGGAGAAAGCAAGAAAAGCCTCCTTGCCTGAGCACCAGCAGACAGAGCTTGAAATGCAGAATCCCTCTGTGCTCTACAGGATTGTCTATCCCCTTTCACAGGGATGATACCTGAGGAGTTGAACAAGAAAACAATTTTCCACACTGGAAAAAAAGTTGAAGATCTCTCAAGTGACTGTCACAAAAGCCCAAAATAAGCTCAAAATTCCAGGTTCGCTTTTACGAACCAGCAGCTGAGCATGTGAACGTGAATTTAATTCAGGCCAGAGAAAAGATGTTACTTCGATTTCAGTTTACATTTCCACTTTGTTATTGCTTTAATATGGCTAGGTTAGCTTCAAAAATTCAAAATAATTTTTAAGTAGCAATGTTTGGGATTTTCTTTCCCTTCTTTTCTCCTTCTTGTAGTAAAACACTTCTTTTCAACACGCTGAAGTCTAATTTCAATGAACTGACACTTCTAGCCCAAAGTATCACAGTGAGTGAATATGCAACTTGTTGCAAGCTTCTTTTTATTTCTCATAGCCCTTCCTGATTTGATTTGCATTAAAATAAATTAATTTCTCCAAGTCCAGCCTGTTTGGCCCTTGAGGGTAACTGGTGACTGATCTCTCCCTGTCCTTTTCTCAACCCAGGAGCCTTTCATTACTTTTTCTTTCCCCTGCCCAGCTGAGGGGACTGACAGAGCAGCTTTGCAGGGCCCCTGACATCCAGCCAGGGTCAACCCACCACAGTCACCTTCTTGTCCCCATGTTCCCAACACCCAGGGACTTAATCTCAGTTGGTTTCTTTACATACAAGTATCCAAGTCAGCTTTTCACAGATGTCGGAAGAAATAAGCCCTCCAAAAAAGGATCTCCAAAAATTCACATATTGGTGCTTTCCTACCTTGTTTTTCAGATTTAAACATTTCAAATTACCTCTCAAATCTAATTCTTGTGAGGCCAAGTGCTTCCAGGTTCCCCCAGAAACCAATGGAGCTGGAGAGTGCTCAGCTCATTTAAGGATCTGTTCCTTTCATGCCCACATGAGTGGAAATCTGTGGTTTTCCAATATCTCTATTTGACCTGAGCATCCTGAAATCAAAGATCGATCCTGTAACTGTGTAAATCATTTGACATAAGCATATGTAAAACAAGTTTGGTCCCATAGTGTGTAGCCTATTGAAATTGGAAATCCCTCAGTGGAAGGTGGGATTAATACTGAATAAGAGAAGAAAAAACTATTAAGATTAAATAAACCATCCACCCAATCTCAGCCTTGTAACCTTTGTGTTTGTTTTAGTTCCCCTCAGATGTAATTATAATCTATGCTGGGACACGTCTGTTTATGATAATGGAGGAGTCATTTATCAGATTACTTATCTCTGCCTCCTGCCATAAATCACCAAGAGCGGCTGGGACGAGCCTGGCTCTGGAGCCAGGTGGTACCAGCAAACAGCTCAACCTTCACTGCTGCACGTGCTCAGAAAGGCTCTGCAAAGGCTTCCAGGAAAGCTCAAAAGTTCTGCAGGTGCAGGGATGGTTTTAAAAGCCGTGACCTGGATCCTGGGCTGCACCTAAAGCAGCACAACCAGGAGGGGAGGGAGGGGATTCTCCACATAACTCCGCTCTGGTGAGATCACACCCAGAGTGCTGCATCCAGCTCTGGGGTTCCCAGCACAGGAGGGAGATCAACGCGCTGGGAAAAGTCCAGAGGAGGCCACTAAACTGATCCCAGGGCTGGGGTACCTCTGCTCTGGACACAGGCTGGGAGAGTTGGGGCTGCTCAGCCCAGAGAAGGGAAGGCTCCAGGGAGACCTTAGAGCCCCTTCCAGTACCCAAAAGGGCTCCAACAGAGCTGGAGAAAGACTTTGAACAAGGGAAAGGAGTGACAGGACAAGGGGAGGTGGTCCTAAGTGGAAACAAGGTAGATCTTATTTAGAATAGATATTAAGAATAAATTCTTTACTATAAGGTTCATGAGACACCGAAACAGGTTTTCCAGAGAGGTCGTGGACTCCCTATCCCAGGAGATGTTCAAGGCCAGGTTGGATGGGTCTCTGAGCAACCTGGTCTAATGGAAGGTGTCCCTGCCCGTGGCAGGGGGTTGGAACTGGATAATCTCTAAGGTCCCTTCTAATCCAAACCATTCTATGATTTTATGCTGCGTGAGTCCTTCTCTACTTACTCTGCATTATTAAATCTAAAGTTTTAAGATTAATCTCTTTGAAGAGATTTCAGCAACCCTTTTGGTGGTTGCTGAAATCTCTTCTGGTGACAGAAGGAAAGCTTCTGTCTCATCTCACAGCTGTTTCCCTTAATCTGAAAATAAGTCACTTTAGACAGAAAGAACACGTTTTTCTCCCTCTGAGTGTTGAACACAACACCGTGACTTGTGCATAAAATCTGTTTCAATTATGGGTAACTCTCCTCTGTCCTGTTAAACCTCTGTGAAATCCATATGTACTCAGGGATGGAACAAGAGAACAAAATTAAATGTTTAAATGAGCTTAAGAGACGCAGTCATGTCATGTTAACCTCAAAACACGCAACCAGTGTGACTCTCGTATGGGTTTTCTCTTCTGTTTGCTTTTTTTTTTTAGTTCTTATTTTGAATAACCTTCAAGTTTTATAGCCCACTTTAGTGCTAGAAATTGGTGGAGTTTGAATAAAACCTGACTCATTGTTTTCATTACATACTTTAATTGAAAGCAAGACCATTTACACTCAAAGATATTTTCCACCATACTGAGGGAGAACACAAATTCTAGAAACCATCTCCTCCTCTCGTTTGAGAGGTTTCAGGTTTAGGCACAGCCTTTGGAGGCTGCTGGAAAATCCAGAAGGCAATCCAAGAGGCACATTAGAACCAATAACGTACCTTTTGTGTAGGGAAAAGCTGTTTATCTGCTTTGGAAAACATGGACCTGAGGAGATTAAGACAGAACAATCATGGTCCAGAAATGTGGCAATGGAGCAGATGACCCCAGGGCCAATTCCAGATCCCTAATTCTGCCTCACTTTGATCAGTCTTGGCAACACAACCTAAAAGCCCCTGTGCTGATTGGATGTGTCCTTTTCCTCTTCATAAATGACATTTTCTTTCTACATTTCCCTCAAAGAGGGCTGCTCTATCCAGAGGCCCATTTAGAGCATAATGAACCATGTTAGTTTTCTTGTTGTTTTTTTTTTTCCCCTTTCTAATAATAGTGTTTTTACATCAAAACCCACATTTACAGTCAGAGACTGCTAATTTCAATCCTTGTCTTTCCATTCCTCACCTCACAAGTCTCTCAGGACTACAGCGTGCCAGTTCCAGTGGGGTAAGTCTGGGATCAGCAGAGAAGGCTAAAGCCCAAGCTGAGGCATCTGTCGGTGCTGGAGACAGGAGAAAGAAGAGGAGACTTCATTTTAATTTGTTTATTTGGAGCAGGGAGTGAGAAATATGTCCCATATCAAGGGACCCAGAAATCTTTGACACAAGACAGGCACAGCCTTGTTTTTCTCCTCTACTGGTGTGTAGGGACATGGGAACAATTTTGTCTGGAAGTTCTGTCCCAAGAACCACCCTGGTTTTCCTTCAGCTCCTACAGACTTGGTGATCTTGTGGGTCTTTTCCAACCTTGATAATTCTAAGATTCTATGACTTTACCCCCAACTCCAGTGCCACCCTGCTGGAAAAAGCCCAGGAGCTTGTAAAGGCTTGGTGAAATGGCAATAAAGATCTCCAGGGATGTTCAAACTCACAAAATCAGCAACTCCACAGGAGCATAGGAATGGCTTGAAATAATTGGAAGAGACTCAGAACATGCTACTCAATACAGCTGCATATTCCTTCCCTGAATCCACTCTCTTTTTGCTCAATAAGCTGGTTTGCTTCAAGCTGCAGGGAAAACTTGGAAGACACCAAGTCCTTCCTCATGTCACTCAAATATTTAGTCAAACAGCACAGTTGTGATATTTTTACGTGTGATGGTGTTCAAGCCAATTAATGGTGTCGAACACTGAGCATTGTAAAGGTTTGGGGGCAGAGACCCTTTTCTGCTTTGCTTTCCTTGAGGTTCTGCTGAAGCAGGGCATAGACAGGACAGAAACTTATAGATTATATCATTGTTTTAACAATTCATAACTTGTCTCCTGGGTTTCCCAGATATCTTTGTCTTCACAGATACGTTTCACAGATATAAACCTGATAGTGATGCACAACTGGAAGAAAGATACAACCCAAAATCTGCAAACAAGTGGCTTTGTAGTAGCAATGGTCCCACATGTGAACGCAAGCATGACCTTTCCTTTGGTCAAATGTGCTCATATTGACATAAAAGCCCTACATAGGTGGTTGGTAGAAGCTGGAGATGCACTTTCCCCATTTTCCAGAGTGGATGTCTCTCCATTGACAGGGATTTAGACAAATCTCTGAAGAAAAAGTTCACCAGAGCGTATTTAAAAGGGTGTTTGGATGTGAATTCCAGCACAGAAAGGAGAAATGGTTCTAGGATTTGCTTGCATGGGACTGACATTTAAAAGCAAAGGCTGATCACTAAACCAGATGACAACCCAAATCAGCCTGAGCTCATCAGAAATTCTAAGCACAACACTAAGCCACAAAAATAGTTTGGGTTTGGGTTAGGCTTTTTAGCAATTTCCAAAGGAATTTGGAACAATAAATTTTATACCAATTTTCGGTGTCTCTCTTCATCAGAAGAACACATATCTGTGAAGAGAAATCTTTCTTACTTGTTAAGTCAGTTACTTTTGAGCTAAATATAACTGTGAAACACATGGAGAGTATTGGGTGCCCAGTGGAAATGTCTCCAGTGCAGAAAAAAAAAACCAGGGAAAATGCCAAACTAAGTCGGTGACAAGCTGGTTTGGATACAGACCCTGGCTGGGCCACAGCTGGGTCCCTGTCCCAAGCTGAGAGAGCCAGCAGCACTCAGGACAGAGGTGGATGGTTGGAAGAATCCCTGCAAGAGCACGTCCCTGTACCAAAAATGTTACGGACAAGGTGACAAGCGCACGAGTAGCTGATGTATAAAGGACTAGGACTTCTACTAGTTTGTCTTCTGGGTCTAACCATCTCTGCTTGTTCAAAGACAAGACAAAAATAGAAAGGAAAAACAGAAGAAGACACACAGACTAAGCCAGTTCCATCTCCTGCCCACAGGGAAGGAGAAAAAAGAGATTGTTCCGTCTCTTAAGCTCCCTGGTTATCCTCACTTGGGGGAGATGCTGGGATGGAGCCTGTTTTTCACTTAAGATGCTGTTTTTTGTCAGGCACGGCAGCGCAGACAAATGAAGCTGCAGAAGGTGCTGCCATCCCCCTGTGGGCACCATTCCAGAGGGAGCGTGTTCTGCCTAGCAAAGTATCCTGCTCCCAATCCAACCCCAGACTCCAGCCCTAAGCGGAATTTGATGTATTTGCAGCAGAGATTTCAACAAAGTCAGTAGTGAATATTCCTCTTCCCAAAAGCCAGAGTGGAAAGGTATTTTCTAAATGTGCATTTGCAGCCCAGACAGCCAACCCAAAGCAGGGTGGGCAGCAAGTGAGGGAGGGATTCTGCCCCTCTGCTCTGCTCAGGTCAGACCCCACCTGCAGAGCTGCCTCCAGCCCTGGGGCCCAGTACAGGAAGGACATGGAGCTGTTGGAGGAGTCAAGAGGAGGCACCAGGACGATCAGAGGGATGGAGCAGCTGTGCTGTGAGGAAAGGCTGAGAGAATTGGGATTTCTCAGCCTGGAGAAGAGAAGCTTTGGGGTGACCTAATTGTGGCCTTCCAGTGCCTGAAGGGAGCCTACAAAAAAGGTGGAGAGAGACTATTTACAAGTGCCTAGAGTGACAGGATGACAGGACAAGGGGGAATGGATTTAAGCTGAAAAAGGGTAGTTTTAGATCAGTTATTATGAAGAACTTCTTCCCTACGAGGGTGGTGAGGCCCTGGTACAGGATGCCCAGAGAAGCTGTGGCTGCCCCATCCCTGGAAGTGTCCCAGGCCAGGTTGGATGGGGTTAGGAACAACCTGGGATAGTGGGAGATGTCCCTGTCCATGGCAGGGGGTTGGAATGAGATGATCTTTAAGGTTTCTTCCAGCCCAGGCCATTCTGATTCTATTCTGTGATTCTAAAAGTCATGTCCTCAAGCACATGAAGGTTGTCTGCCTCACATCCTTCTCCTTCCATGAGACCAGGTTACTCAGAGCCCGTCCAACCTGGCCTTGAACACTTCCAGGGATGGGGCAGCCATAATCTCTCTGGACAATCTTCTCTATGTTGTTATTATTATTATTATTATTATTATTATTATTACTCTTACTCTTTAGTTATTTCTATCTGTTACTCTATAGTTATAGTTATTTCTAGCCTGTTAGTTATTCTCACTTTCTTGTTTTCTGGAGATCTAGAGCAATTTCTGGACCCCTCGAGGCACTGATCATGATAAGCTATTTCCTAAACCAAGATGTGGGAATAACAGGTTTTCAATTTTTTGCTGCCAATTCCTCAAGGTAAGTAAATAAATGAATAAGTTGGAGGCAGATCTTAAATGGAACTAAGGAAAACAAAAGAAAATCAGCTGACTGAAAATGGAAAACAAACAGACGAACAAGCCTGGCACATTCAAGTTTAAGTGAATGTTGTCTTCCATCCACAATGAATTTCTTCCTGTTGTTTTCAAGCTTTATGATGTGTTTCCTCAGCACAGCAGAAAAAAAATCTAAATGAAACATCATTTCAAATTAAAAGAAATAAAAATAAAAAGGAAGCTGGTTTTTTTTAGACGAAGAAGAAGAATAATAAAGAAATATTTTGATTTTGTTTGTTTTTCTGCAGATGAAAATATAATCAACTGCCTGTCAAAAATTCAAATGGAGTTTTTATCAGTTTGGAATCTACCTTTTCCACCAAAATTCTTTCAGCTGGAAATTTTCAGACTGCCCTAGAGCAAGTCACAAAATAAGCAAATCTGTGTCTGGGGAGCTGGAAGTGCAAACCTGCACTTCAGAATAGCAGTCCCCTTATCCTAACCATGATTCCAAGTTTTAAGTCACCGGCATGGAATAAAGGAACCACTTGCTCTGAAATTGTCTAAAATCAGAGAAAAGTAACTTCTAGTGAACTACAAAATTTATTCATTCATAAATTCATGGCTATATTTAAAAAAATATTTTCTGTTTCTGTAATTTTCAGGCACACTGTAACTTTAGGGGTGTGCCTTACTCCAGCGTGTATCCATGAATCCCGTGGTATTCTTTAATAATTTATGTTAATTCAGTATTCGAGAACCTCCTAATAGACAAATCATTGTCTGAAGCAGGAAATTAATCTTGTCAGAACTCTACTGATAAACTTCCTGTGAAATGATATTGATTCTCCCTTCTCCCAAACATCTGTTCCTTGAGGGGCACTGGATGATCGGGAACTTTCATGTCAATCCACAAAGTGGTAACGCATGACAGGGAGAGGAGGCTTTGATTTTTCTTATGTATAAAGAAATGCAGATACAAAGTTTTGAACAAGTTGCCAACCCTGGAATTCTTTACTGAACTTTGAGTATCTGAAAATCTCCTGAAAGCTGCTCAGCAGGAACCCTCGTCGGTCAATGGAAAGAATCATGGAATGATTTGTTGGAAGAGACCTAAGGATCATTGAGTTCCAACCCCCTGCCATGGGCAGGGACACCTTCCACTATCCCAGGTTGCTCCAAGCCCTGTCCAACCTGGCCTTGGACACTTCCAGGGATGGGGCAGCCACAGCTTCTCTGGGCAACCTGTGCCAGGGCCTCACCACCCTCCGAGTAAGGAATTTCTCCCTAATATATGGTCTAAACCTCTCCTCCTTTAGATTAAAACCATTCCCCGCTGTGCTTTCACTATCTGCCTGTGTAAAATATCACTCCCTCTTTTTTATAAGCCCACTTTAAGTCACAAGGAGTTGTGCCCGGATGCTTCTCTTCCCCAAGCTGAAAAGAGATGAAGAAGTTGACCTCTCCTGGAGTGTGACTGTTCCACCCACCGTGGTCTGGCTTGAATCACCATCAAGAAGAGTTGACCTCTCTGCTGGTCTCAAACCAGCTGAGACCCAGCCCCTGCCTGTAGGCAGCACCATGCCAGGAAGGTGACATGGATCCTGTCCCCCCTTACACAGTGTCTCTTGTTTCTGCACAGTTCTGCTTCGGGTTCATTTCTTCCTGCAAGTGCCAAGACACCTGAAAAAGCAGCAACTCTTGCAGTGGATCTGCTCCTACCCGGTGTGGCTTCGCTGATTAAAACAAAAGTATGCTCCTGTTACAAATGCAAAATCCTCCCATTTTCTACGGAGTAAGGCACAGGAGAGCAGGGTTTCCACCTCTTCCTGAGGGCTGCCCTGACTGCCCACGAATTTTGCAAAGTGAGCCAGCAGAGTTGGTCAAAGGGACAGCTGGGGACATTCTGCACGGCACAGTAGGGCCAGCAGCACCTGCTCACACCTGAAAGGTTGACCTGTGAGAAGAAATCTTTGGGGAGGGAAGCAAAAAAGCAGCCTGAGTATAAAATTGTGGAGAGAGAAGAGCTGTAAGGTGGATCAGGTGAGGGTTTCACCAGTGGACTCAAGGCAACATCTCAGGATACTTTGTATTTTGACTATAGAAACCAGCTTTCCATCTCATATCAAGTTGTCCGTGTTTTAGGTGCTGTATAAATATTTAATTTCAAAGTCTCAGCACAAATGCAAAAAATCATCCTGTCTTCTGTCTGCAGTAGGGAACCAGCTCAAATTGTGAGAGCAGCAGACTACAGCCCTCATCTCCTTACTGATGCATTTCCCACAAAACACTTTAAAATCCTTCATGGTCTCAGGCATCTTCAGGAGTCCAAGAGAAAAAAAAGGACAAAAAAAAAGATGGGGCTGCCTGCAGATCATGATAGCAATTACTGCTGCCCCAAATTCTTACTGCTGAGAGTTCAGATTTCACCAAACAATAAATAAGCCCCAAAACTTTCCTGGTGTTAGCAAGTGACAGGATCAGGGAAGAGGATCAACCTCTCCCAAGCACTAATTGAAACTCGACAGGTTTCTGCTGCTATCACAGCAGCTCCGTTATTGATTTTCCAACGGGAACACTTGTCTCCCGAGCAAGGCTCTTGTATAGATAATAAGGCTGCTTAAAAACAAAGAAAAAAAATACAAAAATAAAAAATAATAATTGCCTCTCCGAGCCCTCGTTTTCTTTCCCATTCCAAATCCAATTTCAGATCTCTCTGATAGCTAATAATTTAACGGTCATTTATGTACAGTTTAGGGTCCATTGTTAGCGAATAAGCCGATTAGATTAGCTTGGCTCTTGCATCCATGTAAAACAAATATATATCAAAGCAATTAAATGCGCAGTTTAATTGCTCCCCAACTATGAAGAAGACAGTTGCCTGAAGGTCCCAGCATTTTTCCTGCCTCCCGTTCCCAGCTCCTGATGTCGATGAAGCGAGAGCCGCTCACTTCGTGTGTTTAGAAGCGCTTATTTAGCACGGCAAGGTACACAAATGAATGACTGACCTCACTATTTCCCAGGTGGGGAGGCCGAAGCCCTGAGGGAGAAGAGGTTTCTGCAAGATGGTGAAGGTGTCAGCAAGATAAGGAGAATTTTTATTTTTCCCTCACTGCCCACGTGTGCTTCTGCCCCACAAGGTTTGGTTTACCCTCGCAGCCGTCTCCCACACAGATGATTTAGTGCTGCTTAGCCCTGCTGAGGCCTGGCATGTTTGCACACTGACAGGCAGAGGATGGGAGGCTACAAAAGAGTTGAATTTTTAATCAGTAGTTGCTACTCTGAGAAATGAAGGGGTGATCTCATCCGCCCTCTGGAAGAGACCCTGGAGGGAGATGAGTCCTGCAGAGGGTGCCTATTGCTTCTTGCTGACACAGGGGATCCAGATGAATTCAGGTTCTTCCATCCAGGGCTACTCAAAGCCCAGGGAGACCACCAGTCTCTCCCTGAGCAAAACCAGGGCCCTCTCTTTGTCCTCTTTTGGGGTCAGAGACAGCTCTGCCTTACTTGGCACTGATTATCTATGAAATTTCCTCCATTATTTAAGACTATCCCAGGTAGCCACCCTTGGTTTAATGCTTCCCCTGCTGCACCCTGAGCATCTGTTTCCTTTCTCATTACGTGACCAGAGGAATTGATCCAGGTCAACATTGTAACATCCCTTTATGACGGAAAAATAGACTGGTTTGGGTTGGAAGAGACCTTAAAGACCATCCAGTTCCAACACCCTGCCATGGGCAGGGACACCTTCCACTATCTCAGGTTGCTCCAAGCCCCATCCAACTTGGCCTTGGACACTTCCAGGGATGGGGCAGCCACAGCTCCTCTGGGAAACCTGTGCCAGAGCCTCAAGCGTAGGAAACTACCCTGACTGTCTGCTGCTGTCTTGTCTCCTAACTGGAAGTGCACCTGATCTGAGAGTTTCTTACTCAAATGTTTTTATCATTTTTTTGTTATTCTGGTATTGACAATCCTCAGCTCATTCTGGTCTCTCTATCACCCATACCTGGACTGATCCCAAAGCTTCCCTGGAGCCTGAAATCTTGAAGAGTTGCTTTGGGAAATAGCAACCAAAAGGGTTTCCCGAACAGTTTCAAAAGTCCAGCTCCAGGTATCTCTATGTGTTAATCACTAGAAACTCTTTCTTGGTCATCTACAACTGGTTTAGACATTTCTGCAGTCTAGGGAATGGAAGATTGAGAAAAAAGATGAAGAGTTTCAGTCTTCCTAGAGGGAAGCATCGCTGAAGGGTGTTGGAGGATTGGTTTATATCAGAGCAAGAACAACATATCCAGCAAAGACCAACTCTCGTAGTGAGAACATCTCACAAGGGATAGCACGAGAGGGAACAGCCTTGAATTGCACAATGGGAGGTTTAGATTGGATATTAGGAAAAATTTCTTCACCCAAATGGTTGCCAGGCTGCTCAAGGAAGTGATGGAATCACCATCCCTGGAGGGGTTTAAAAGATGTGTAGATGTGGCACCTGGGAACATGGTTTAGTGGTGGCCTTGTCAGTGCTGGGAGAACAGTTGGACTCGATGATCCCAGAGGTCCTTACAACCCAAATGATTCCAGGATTCTGTACCATCACTTGTGTTATGTAGTAGCTCTAGTTGGCTGCTCTTCTGCACTGGGCAGGGAGATAACCTCACCTCCTTTATTGATAAGACCTGAATTTTGGGGAGCATCAGTGGTCAGAGTGTGCACCGACTGTACTGCAGAGAGCTGGGGTCTCAAATTCTGGTGATGGTTTGATGGGTCGTTTTAGTGTAGGATTCATCTGACCTATTTTTTCCCTAAGTGTCTCATCCCAGCTGCACTCTCCAGTGACCAGGGGAAGGCTGAAACTTCCAGAGGATGATTCAGTCAGTGTTGTAGACAGTTTATTGTCAACTAAGTCTTCATGCTCAGGGGGTTCAGTGATGGGACAACTGGCCTGTACTCTGTCACAGAGCAAAGTGGTGCTGAGAAGGAAGATCTCAAATCCCTGGATATTTAACTGGTGCCATTTAAAGAACAAGGACAGACAAACAAGAGCCTTTAGAGAAGCAACAAAGTTATCCTTTTTTTTTAAGAGACCATAAAAATGAGGGACATTGGGACATGCTTCACTGAGGATCTTCTTCTGTTCAGTCCAACCAAGTGTTTTGTTTCAATCCCTGTTTATGTGCATTTGCAACTGAAAATTCATTAGCCAGATCCTCTCAGACAAATCTGTGTTCTTCAGCTCTATTTCCTCCCAGCTGAAGCTGTTTTTTACTGATGGCATCTGCCCAGCTTCCCTCAGGATGTTAAACTCAGAGGAGCCAAATCAAACCACCTTTCCCAGCAAAATCCAGGCAACAAGCAGCTTTTTGCAAGCCTTGCAGATCAAGTCCAAGTGACTGATTTTGGAACAGCATTATGTTAAGCACTGTCCTATTTGTACGAGGCTTTTATGGAGCTGTCAGCTTTCTTCTTTCTCTTTTACACCGTCTTTCCAACACTGTCACTTCAGCTGAGCCTGGAAGCATGGAAATGCCAGGTAGCAGCAGCGGCAATTGTGTCACCGCAAGCACAAAGCTGGTGGTGCTCTCACTGCTGCACCAGGAATGAGGAGCTGGCTATGACACCCACAGAAAATGTCAGCTTGGGCAAAATGTTTAAAGAAATTAAAAAATTATACTATGAGGAAAGGCTGAGAGAGTTGGGGCTGTTCAGCCTAGGAAAGAGAAGGCTCTGGGTAGACCTCAGAGCCCCTTCCAGTGCCTAAAGGAGTTCCAAGGGACCTGGAGAGGGACTTTGGACAAGGCCATGGAATGACAGGGTGAGAGAGAATGTCTTCCCACTGCCAGAGTGCAGGGTTACATGAGATATTGGGAATAAGTTCTTTACTCAGAGGGTGGTGAGTCACTGGCACAGGTTTCCCAGAGAAGTTGTGGCTGCCCTATCTTTGGAAGTGCCCGAAGCCAGGTTGGGCAGGGCTTGGAGCAACCTGGTCTAGTGGAAGGTGTCCCTACCCATGGCAGGGAATTTGGAAGGAGGGGATGTTCAAGGTCCCTTCCAACCCCGACCATTCCGCGCTTCTGCAATGCCCTGAATGCGTGCCCTCTACCCAGCATTGAGGATCCGCACCTGGAGCACTGTGTCCCATTCCAGGCTCCCCAGTAAAAGACAGACATGAACGCTGGAGAGAGTCCATCAAAGGCCATGAGGATGATGAAGGCACTGGAGCATCTTCCCATGACAAAAGCTTGAGATCTGAGATTTTTCACCCTGGAGAAGAGCAGGCTTGGGAGGATTTTATTAGTGTCCGTAAATACCTGAAAGGAGACTGAGAAGAGGCTCTTTTGAGTGGTACCTGAAAAAGGTGGCATAAATTGAAACATGAGAATTTCCTTCTGAACAGCAGAAAACACTTTTTTGTGTGTGTTCAGGGTGACTGAGCACTGGCATAAGTTGCCCTGAGTGTTTCTGAAGTCTCACTGGAGATATTAAAAAGACATCTGACATCATCCTGGACTTTTGGCTGTAGGTGACCATGCTCCAGCAGGTGGGTTGGACCTGATGACCTTCATAGGTCACTTCCAACCTCAACCATTCTTTGATTCTATTATTCCGTGTGTCGCTTGTTCCCTAAAGGGAATGAGTTCAGTGTCCCCTGTGCTACACATGGCAAGACAACATAATTCAGCACAACTCAGCCCCTTCTCAAAGTGAGAACTCAGAAATGCAGTACGTTTACTGCTGAGAAGGCTGAATCCTCCCTTCCTCCCCATCCCATCTACTTTTCTCTGTCTTTACCCTTTCTTTCCCCCCTCACGCTGTGAATTCTGTGAATTTTTACAGGTGTACATCAGGGGCAGGGCCACAGTTCAGTCTCTATCCCCAGAGCCATCTCGGTGTGCTCAGCACTGGGAATGCTACCCCTGGGTTTTTCTTACATGGTAAATCCTGTAACAAGTCGAAATACAGGTCAGCTAAAAACACCGTGAAACCCGGCAAGCTCTTTATTAACTGTTAGTCTCTGGCTTCAGGATGACTTGGGGGATTCAGTAAGTGGGTTAAGGAGTTTTCCCATCAAGGTCAGTGGCAGGAATCTGGTGCAAAGTGGTAATAACCACAAGGAGTTTTCAGGCCAACAGGAAGTCAGTAAGTTTGGGTTTCAGCTTCTGCTGTGGGAACAGGAACATTTAAAAAACCTCTAATAATAAAAATTGAGGGGTTTGGTTTTTTTTCTCCCTTTCATTTTTTGTCCCAGACAGGAAAATATATGAATGATTGCAAACAGGACTGTTTTCTCCAAAACAGTTTATGGAAAATAAAGGAGAGGACAAGTCCATCATGATGGCATGGCTTTGGTACCATGCCTGGAGCCATGGGACAGTGGTCCCTGCATGCTGTCCTTCATCTTTGCAAAGCCCCCATGGTTACAAATGTCTATGGAGCCCAAAGCACGTGTCCTACCATCACCTGGTTGAGTTTTAATACTGGAAAAACCTAGCTGCATCCTTTTCCTATTGAGGAAATTTTGGAAAGAAAAAAGCATTCCCAGGTTGGACATTGAGGCTTTAGCACTGCCAGTGTTAAGAGATGTTTTTCCAAACAGAGATATAAGGACACATTTTTTCAGGGTCCAGTTGGTTTGGTTGTCTAAAACTGAGGCATCTAAACCCTAAACCAGGTAGACAATTCCATTAGGTGGCTGATCACCTTATTTGCATATTTATCATGGGATGGGTTTGATCACACTCTGACATGCAGACATGGAGGAGATGTTTAGAAGAATTTCCACTATTTGGCTCGTCTGGGATCCACCCTTCTAATTTAACCTGTCCATATTTAGTATTTCCATCAGGTGCCCACTGTAACCATGGACAATAAGTCAACACATTCAGTGAGGGTAGGAATGTGATTCATTAAACCTCAGAGATGCAGCTTCTTTAGGATAAACCAAATCTTGTCCTGAACTTCTTCACTGCCATGGACTCACTCCCCTGTGAGAAGAAAGAGAGCCTGTGCTGAATTGTTCAGTAGGCACTTCCCTTCCGTAAACATGCAAATATTGGGATAAGTCCCATCCCTGAGGGTAAATCAGGTGAATACAACCCTGAATGTATGAGAACAGGTCAATCTTCACTGCCTGGCCCTGCTGTTACCAATCTGGCAAACAGATGTTCTGAAGTCCTTGTTCTGCTGTAGTTGCACGGCATTCCTGTTATAAAGGCAATAATTCCCCTGACAATGAGAACTGCATCCCACAGCCGTGGAAAAGATTTTGGAAAAGCTCTAGGATGGTCTATCTGCCACAGATCTCTTGGATTTTGGAAGCCAAGTTACAAGCAGAGAAATTAAACTGAAGCATGTCCCAGACCTGTCTTGATTCCACCTTGGCTTCTGAAGAGAATCTAGAGATCTGACTCGACCTCCTTAACACGTTAGGTGTTATTCCTATGAGTCCACCATCACCACAGGGAGATGAACATGAGTTGAAGACTCATCTGACTGGAAGAGGGAAGAGGGTTGGTGTCAGAGATTCCCTTCTGTGCACAGCACTTGAATGGCCTGGATTATCTTGCATCTGTGGACCTGTCAGGCCTGCCACCAAGCTCAGCAGCTTGACACGGGTTGGCACACCAGCAAGGCATGGGCTTCTCATCTGAGCTGCTTGTTTTCTTGTTCTTTTGATTTACTCCAGGGTCACATATGGCTTGGCTGGATGCTGGGGTTTATTTCTGTCTGCACATCCAGATATATCAATATTAATTGTTCTTTCATGGCTTTGGCTACTCCTCCTTTAGCAGAAAAATATAAACTCGACCAGTGATGAATTCTTAGTTCATGCCCATAAATCAAGAATGTGAAATCAACCCTGGATTATTATTGTTTGTTTACAGATGATCAGTTGGGAAGATGGAGAGGGACCCAAGCACTGCTGTCAGCAATATGTCGATGAGCTCCAGTGCTTTGCAGTGACGCTTCCGACCCTCCTTGTAATCTGTCAGGATGCCTACAAGGAAAAGCATCTGGCTCCAACTCAGCCTAGCAAGACTGAGCACGTCCTGACTTTAAAAAAGAACTTGAGAAACTCCCTTTGTCACTATTTTTTTTGGAATTTGCTTTGTCACTCTGTCCCAAGCACCGGTTTACATCTGCAATTTACTGCAGACATTATTTAATAGGTGCATCCCTGGATTTAACGCTACCTTCAAGGGCACTTCATCAAGCTGCTCACTGACAGATTTCCTTCAGTGACAAGAGCACCTAGGAGGAAAAGGAAAGGAAAAGGAACCAATACAAACATGTTGCTATGGAGAAAATGAATGGAATCCTCTTTGTGCATTTCATGGCTTAAAATGCATAAAAATCTTTAAATGAGGGGAAAAAATGTGGGGAAGTTTGAAAGAGATTCCATATTTGAATTAACATCAGACATGCATTCTTTTCATCAAAGGAGATGAAATCCAGGTTTTTTTTTCTTTTAGCCTCCTCTCTCTCTCTCCCTTTTCTCTCTCTCTCTCTCTTTTTTTTTTTTTCCCAATAAAATAGCAGTCCAAAAATAGCAAGAGTGGGAAAAGTAAACTGGCAGGTATTAATTAGCTGGACAGGTAGCAAAAGTAAAACCTCCACAGCTACGTACTCTGGAAATTCCGGGGCGGAGTAGGAGGGGGCAATTCACATTTAAATATTTAACTCATTCGAATTTTTTTCCTCAGCTTTCTTATTGAGTTAGAGGAAAGGAAGATGGGAATTGCTTGCATCCTTCTCTGATGAATTTCTTGTCTTTATTGACTTCTGATTCCTGCATCAAAATCAACAACATTTCCTGTAGGAACAGCCAGTGCTCTCACTACAATGTCCCAGTGCCTCACTTCCCCCTGCACAATGCTATTCCTGGACCTGAGTGCCTTTGAAAACCAAGGCTTCAGGATATAAGTAGGAACACAGAAAATCAGGTTATTGTTTAGCTCCCATTTCCTTCCACTACACTTCGAGGAAACGAACGGGTTTTGCTCGTTCAAAAACCCGCCAAGATCTTTTTAAATACTCACGAAAACCTGACCCTTATTCTCTGTGTCTTTCATGTTACAAACTCCAAGAATTTCAAAACCACTCTTTTTTACCTGATATGAGAAGTAGATGCTGTTGAAGAGACCATGCATCAATTCCCTGCCGTTTCTGGTGGCAAAGTGTTTTCCCATAGATCCACAGCACGCTGGGCACAACCTGTACTTCCACCAGCTCTACACAACCGGAACATGAGATAATAAGAAAAAATTCTCCCCTGTGAGGGTGGTGAGGCCCTGGCACAGATTGTCCAGAGAAACTGTGGCTTTCCCATCCCTGGAAGTGTCCAAGACCAGGTTGGACAGGGCTTAGAGCAACGTGGGATAGTGGAAGGTGTCCCTGCCCATGGCAGAGGCTTGGTACTAGATGAGCTTTAAGGTCCCTTCCAACTCAAAATATTCTGTGATTCAGTGATTCTACTACAGAAGGTTCTTCCCAGGACAGCTTTAAAAGCTACAAATTTTCTACTTTTCAAGATTTCTGGTAGGGAGGGCAAGAGAAAAATAATTTTTTTCCTTCTACAGTCCTATCGCTGTACTTGATCTTTCGGGGGAGCAGAAGTCAAGTTTCTATGACCTTATCAGTTCTTGCTTTTTCTCTTTTTTTTTTTTCTCCAATGGCTGCTGTTAAAAATGGTAACAACTCTTATTTTTAATAAAAAAATGTTTATTACAAAAAAATAATTTAGAAAATAACAGCATCTGAATTCTTAAAACCATATAAAAAAAACACCCCGGGAATGCAGGATTAGAGACCCTTGGAGCCGAATTGGCTATATACCCACGGCAGAAATCTTCATGCACTGGCTTTACCTCAGCTAATCTGAGGTAAGGTTCGCTTAAAATGAAAAACAAGAGAAAGAGAGAAAGAGAAAGAAAAAAAGGATGTACCACGAGGTCCCTCAATAGAGATAGGCCCTTCCCCCCCCCCTTACGCAATGTTCAGCTGCAGGAGATGTCACCAGCTGGGCCCGTGGGGGAGAGAGGAAAGAGAAGGAAGAGCTCTGGGATCTTACTTTTATACCTTCTTAGCTCTTCCCAGAACCCACCACTGTCCTGCCCCACAGCACAAGATGATTGGTGAATTCCAAAGTCCATCACAAGTCCCTTTCACCAATGGATCATTTGCTGGGGAGGGACATTGGTTTACAGAGGGGGGGGTTTAACAATTTAACTATCTTAACAACTTTAACAACTATTAACTTGGTTATAAGATGATTTTTATATGCAAAAGCCAATAACCTAATTTCATATATGACAATTGCCAAACAGGAATTTAGGTGACAGGCTCCTCCAGAGAAGAGCCAAAAGCAGGAGCTGATTAATGGACTATATGGACATGAATCTGACTGAGGGCTTTGTAGTCTCTGATCCACCACCATGTCATCCACTGTCAGCCCTGATCTGGAAATTATCCAGGGTTGTGGTTGATCAAAGACTGGAATCGAACAAGAAACCAAAAAAAATGTAGGACAACACCACAGAGGGCTGATCGCCTTGAAACGATAACCAGATTACTTTTTAAATTTCTTGGGAGACATAATTGTGGAGGTCACCTTTTTTCCTTCTCAACATGTCAAAACAATTTCCTGAACTCTCTGTGGAATTGCCACCAAGGTTAATTTAGTGTCATAAGTCTACATTTCCCAAGTATCTCCTCCTGGAAACAATAAAATACAGTAGAAGCAAAGAATCAGATGAAATTAAAACTTCCTAAGACTCATTGCACCTGTCTGTCTCATCCTTATTATCTGCAAAATAACCTGAGAGTATTACAAAAGAGAGGAGTATAATTTGACATTATTAATACCATCAGTCAATCTTCACCTTTTGCTGAGATGCACAAATGCCTGTGTTCCCAAAGACCGCAATGCTTTGCTGCGTTAGGAACACGAAGGCAAGAGTGACTGAACACATCAGAAAAACCCAGATACAGGAATTTCCCACTCTGCTGCTCACCCATTAACGCATTCCAGAGGAGACGATAGAGCATGGAGTGTTGATCAGACAGATCGAGAAATAACAGCTTCAAAGGTAGGATCTATTTGTCCAGATTTTATCAAAATCAAGAGAAAATCAGGGAAAATTGCCAGTGTGATCCAACAGCTGATGGAAGAAGAGCCAAAGCCCTGGTAGCAGCAATGGGGGAGAGGATGAATTAACCCAGTTCTTTTTCTGATAACATTTCAGACTGACAACATCTTTTAACTTCTGTTTTTGCCTCTCATTATGCTTTGCTTTCATCTCTTCCCTTCAAGGAGGTCTAATCCCTTGGCCATGCTGCCAAGTCCTTTTCTTTAGATGAAAGATGGGACAAGAAACAGCAGATGGATATAAACCAACGACATAGCGCGGGGAAGTCATGAGACAATCTGGTGCCACCATGCTCAAGATATTCCTCCTTGCAGTTTTCCGCAGGCACTAATTTCTGTAGACAGCTGCTTGGGGAAGGTTCTCAGAGGTAGGTGTGCCGTAACTCCCACAGCTTGGGAATCTCTGAGCTAGAGGAAAGACGATATTTTTTCCTCCTCATGTTCCAGAACTCAGTAAAGTCCTACATCCTACACAGAGTACATCTCTGCTGAGATGTTTTTCTCATCCCACCTGCAGTCTCTCTCCATTCCTGTCCATCCCCAGCACTGACAAGGCTCCTTGGAAGTCAATATTTCCACCAGAAATGACTGAGAGCTGCAGGAACCTCCCAGGAGGTCTAAAAGAGAAAAGAAACTAGAGCCGTAATAAAAATAATCACTACATATAAAAAACTTTTTTTCAGCAGGCAATAGTCAATCTAGGAGAAGACTTCTGAGCAATCTCCTGAGAGAGGGAGGTTCCATCAGGAACCACGGATCCTTCCCTCCTTGTGTCATGGTGAAAACTGCAAAACTCTCAGTAGCATCAGCGCTATGAGAAAGGACAGCTGGACGTGTCCCATGAGCCCTGTGACAATCATCTCTGTATTAAACATTGTTTGATTCTGCTGCTTGGGCTGAAAAGACAGCTTGGAAATCCTCCATGAGGCCACCAGCACCAGGGGAACAGTGAGGGACAGGAGCCAGGAGATAAAAAACTTGGAAAAGATGCAGTTCCTCCGCCTCCAAGAAATTCAGTTGCTTTGCTTGAGGTTGTCATCAACTTCCACCAGACTTATCTTTTGATCTCTGGGCATCTTCTGAGCTCATGGGAGATTGTGGGGATGTGACCTGCTTCTCATACAGAATAAAGAATGGAGCTATTTGCTATTATCCTGTTCTGTGTGCATTCAGATAGTTGGTGGTTTGGGGGTTTTTTGTTTTGTTTGTTTGGGTGTTTTTTTTAATTTTTGGTTTTGGGTTCTTTTTTTGTGTTTTTTTTTTTTTTTAATGTTTTGTTAAAAAAATCATGTACTGCTGAGAGGTTTAATCACGGAATCACAGAATTATTTGAGTTGGAAGGAACCTTAAAGACCATCTAGTTCCAACTCCCCTGCCATGGGCAGGGACAGCTTCCACCATCCCAGGTTGCTCCAAGCTCCATCCAACCTGGTCTTGGACACTTTCATGGATGGGGTAGCCACACCTGTGCCGGGGGCTCACCACCCTTACCATAAACAATTTTTTCCTACTATCTAATCTAAACCTGTTCTTCTTCATCTTAAAGCCGTGTGAAGCCACTTTTGTTGTCACCAATCATCGTCTTGTTTCTTAGCATCGTTTTCAGGAGGATTTTCTTCATGATCTTGTTGGGAAAAGAGATGAGATTGACAAGACTGTAATTCCCTGGATCTTCCTTTTTTCCCCTTTTAAAACATGTGGGATATGTGGGTTCCTTTTCCAGCCAGTGGGAACGATGCCAGACCAGGGAACTGAAGGTGGGTGAACTATTTCAGATGGTTGATGTTGATGACACAGAGAGCTCGACCCGTCACGAGCTGTTCACAAACATTCATGGGAGATTTATCTGCCTGCACTTATCTCTGAGCTAATCCTATGTCCAGGTTGGAATATAGGAGTTGTAATGCAAGAATCAATTAATGCTTCATCGAAGTATATTTTCAGAAGTGGCCAATATTTATTCCATTGGGAAAATGGAGTGCCTTTATTTTCCCTGATTTCCCCAAACACTCACTTCTGAAATTTTCTTATCAATATTCATATTTACAGGTTGATGACACATTTAATTCCTGTACAAAATACAAGTTTTTCCTGCTTGCCCCAATCCCTCTTAGAGATGCTGCTGGGAAGGGCAAGCACAAACGAGCTTTCTATGCTGGATCTTTTCCTGCTTTCATAACCTCACTCCCTTCCGACAGGTGCAAAACCCCAGAGGGTGTCGAGATTAAATTGAAACACTTCCTAAAGCCTTGCAGAGGTGCTTATGTGAGAGGAACCACTGCTAAATTTTCCACAGGCTGAACTCAATTTTTGCCATCAGTAACCGCTCCTTTTCCAGTCAAAACAGCAACACAAGTTTAATTTATTTAGTTCAAAGGGTGTAAAGACATTCACTGAAGACTGAGTGAGTGGTAAAACTGCAATGCAAAAGTAATCTAAAAACTTGAAGAGACACTAAGGGGAGTTAAGTTCTTCCATGTAGCTCAGAAACCTCCAGGAGAAATCATGAAAGGTGATACTGGGAGAAGCTAAAAGGTAATTTATCCCTACCTAAACACCTGGATCCCATTCATGATGTAAGTGTCAAGGTCTTCAGGACTTGATCTCACTGAAGAGAGGCAGATATTAACACATAACAGAGTATTAAAGACTAGAAATGTCTCTTTTTTGACTAGGCCAGCTGGACCTCGATATTTGCACAAAATTAACTCTTTTCATCCTCAGATGAACAACACTTTTTATCTGTACGTGAATCTGAAGGAGAGACTTGTGCAGACACTTCCATGGAGAGACACACCAGGCTCAAACCTGCTCCCATATGCTAAAAAACAGTGGAAAAATTCCACCTTTGCTATCCTGGTCATTGGTGTGTTAAATTTTCCATTCAGAGAGTCAGCATTTTATCTCAGAATTAATTGAAATGGAAGAGCTGTGGTGAGGGTTTCATCATCAGGAGGGAAAACAGACAATTTCCCAGACAAGAACAGATCAATTCAATGTCTGGCAGCCTAGAGGGTTGTTCTTCCTTAAAAAAATCAACCCGCTTTTCCTTCAGAGCAGCAGATGATCCAGTCATTAGCACTTGAGTCCATGACAACCCTTCCCAGCTGATCCTTAGGGCTGTATAAAACAGCACTAACAACTCTGCTAGATTTTTTTCTTTTTGAGGGAAAGGACACATCGTGGTTTAGAAGAAATTGTGCTAGATGCCAATTAAGCCAAGAAATTTTGGAATTTTTGTAGTGAGGATAAGGTCAATATTCAAATCTTTTTTTTCTGCAGCATGCTATAGAAGCCTAAAAACACCCACCAAAAAAACCCAAAACCAAACAAAACCCCAAACAAACTAATAAGGAAACAGGGAAATGAGGAATCTGGTCTTCTGCTTTAGTAACCCAGAGGTTCCAAAGCACTCAAGAAAAAAATCTCTCTTAGGGACGCAGGACTGTTCTGTTGCCTGCAGGATTTCCTGGGACCATCAGGGAATTGTTTCCGTTCAGTGCCTACAGTCGTGTAGGACATGTCTGGGCTACGAGGACCAGACTTCTGCTATTGATTTATGGGATGGTTACTCAGGTCCCATAATGATGGGGCTGGAAAAATTACAAAGACAGATACAACTCAACCCATTCCCCACTGCTCACGGGCACAACACACCAGGACAACTCAAGGCCACTCATTTAAAAGGTTTGCCTCGGCCATAGCGACACAAGTGTCCCCCTTGTTTGTGCAACAGGTACAAACTCTTTTCTTCCATCGAAATATTCAGGAGAAGGCTTTAAAGATTTTGGGAAAGCACGATTTGCCCTGAGGGACACTGCAGGAAGTTGCACTGTCAGTAGAATCTGAGGGAAGCTGCTTTGTTCTGTTACCTATAGTGCACATTGTAAGTGAGCAAAGATCTGAACCATCCCTGGGTAAGTGACTGCCCAAGAAATGTTACCAAGAGCATTTCATCTGGAATTCTGGACACATATCAGAGTCTGGAGAGCTTCAGGACAATCCTGAAGCTGTGAAGACGATAATCAGAACCAACAGAAGTATTTTAAAGTACAATTGCAAAGAAAAAGTGTCAGAGGAAAGAAGTTGAAGAGTAGAATTAAAGTTATTTTTTCCACGTGCCTTGTAACTTTGGAGGGCTATGAGTCAGAATGAAGTGTTATTCTCCTAAAAACACGTTTAGGCGACTGACTACGGGTAGGCAAGAAGGGAAGGACAGAGCTGGGAGAAAATCAGACCTTGCCTTCAAAGAAGTTGGAGAAGAAGGACCAGCTTCCAAGTTCCAAGTGAAATGTGAAGGTAGGATGTCAGCAGGACTTTAGCTGATGAAAATGCTTAATAATTTATGCATTTCTTCTGTTCCATAGTACATCTTCCTTCAATCCAGCTGTTCCTTCATTAGACCAAATGCTGGTGCAAGTCTCTGTGGACAGGCTACATCTGGCGTATGAATATATAATTGTATTTCTCTGTGAGTGTCCAGGTAACTGTGACATTTGGTATCTAAGAAGATGATGTTTTATCTAGGTCAAGTTAAAAACAATCAAACAATGACAAAAAAAAGCCTTCTAGAATTAAAATAAAGACATGTTCTGGTCATCAGGTCTTTGGAGGATGTATTTTTGTTGACCTACCTTACTCAGTTCACTGTTTGGAAAAAATAATGAAAGAGGAATAAATGCATGAAAAGTGGTCTCAGAAATGTTTCATACAGAGAAACTTCTTAGGGGATTATGAGAACATGGATTTGCTTCACATCCTTTCAAAAGCCACCACATTTATCACTTTAAAATGAACTTTTTCAAAGCAGATTTGGAACTATTACTTTTACCAACATGCACAAAAGTAATAAAAAAAAAAAAACTGAAACTTTGAAATGCTTGGACAGTGTCAATTGTGTAAAAATTATGCTCAAACCTCTTGGTAGGACAAAAATTTTTGCAAAACTCTAAAAAATAAAAGATTTCCAAATATACATCAATTCAGAAGGAAGCAGAAGCTTCAACCTTACATGTTTTCTCTAAAAGAGATCAAAGCAAGAATCTCAAATTTGGGCACTCTGAGATTTGAGAAGAATTGAACTCCAGATCTGACATTTGCAATTCTGACCCTGGTCTACATTTCTCAGGCAAGTGTGATCTGAATTTCCTTCTCAAACTATGCCCCGAGCAGGCTGAGTTCTATTCCAAAGAGCTCTGCTCTGTACTGTGGAAGCAAAAATATTTCAGGCAAAAATAAGAGTCTGAACCACCACCTGAGATTCATCTTACCTTTGCTGGAGGTCCTGAAGCTCATTCTCATTTCCCTCCCATACACACATGAATTTTTAATCTGGCAAGGAACAGTGCCTGTACTGCTGAGAACTGGAACTGAATGATGAGTTGAACTCGTCTAATCAAACCTGCTTTCCTGCACAACATCAAACCACCTGCTCTGGCTGCCACATTCCTGCCATCTGCCCCTCTGGAAAATCTATTATGTCCACTACCATCCCTTTAATGATGTAGAAGGACTCATGGTCTGGGCGTCTGGAGGTAGGACCTGTGTTTCTCCTCAGCACCAGGAGCTCTGGGTGTGCACTCCCAAGTTCTTCTGCACAGAAGTATGGTGAGGGTGGATGGATGCGACTTTTGTACTGAGGTCAATGTGATTTTCTGGGCAGGCTTATGGGGGCTGACTCAAATCTGATTTCACTGTTATGAAATCAGATGTCATTTAGCTAACCACGGCTCTAATTTTCACACAGCACCTTCTGGCCACGGGCAGACATGGAATTTCAGAGCTACTCCACAGAAATAGGTATGGGAGTTACCTGACCATGCATCTGCCACCAACGGAATGGAATAAAAGGGAAAAGGCTCCCAAAACACAGCTGGAAACAGCTCGGCGGAAAGCTGGTGAGCAAAGGGGCAGCCGCAGTCCTCATTGGACTGGTACAGGGACACTGGGCTGGGGTTTGAGGTTGGATGGGGCTCGGAGCAACCTGGTCTGGTGGAAGGTGTCCCTGCCCATGGCAGGGAGGTGGAACTGGGTGATCTTGAAGGTCTTGTTCAACAAAAACCATTCTGTGACTCTCTGGTTGTAAACCAGTGCCTTTCTCCCCTCACTAAATCAGTGCCTGGAGGAAGAAGCCTCACTATCACCACATGCACACTCTTTATTATACAGCCCCAGATCTACCCCCCAGCTTTGCCAAGTATTCTCCCAATCCTTTTCTTCTCTTCCCTAGACAAAAATACTTCAATTTATGCCCTTGCTCANTCCAGATCTACCCCCCAACTGCTTTGCCAAGTATTCTCCCAATCCTTTTCTTCTCTTCCCTAGACAAAAATACTTCAATTTATGCCCTTGCTCATTACCAGCCTGACTTACCCCTGTGCTTATGCAGCTTGTAGCTCTGACCTTTTCAGTGACTTGAACATTTGTAGCATTTTCTTACATTAAAAGTTCCACAATCCCCTTTTCTGTCCCATACTCGCCTGCCTTTATCTTTGCCTGGGCTTTTATTCCCCTAACCATCACCCTGAAGGGGTCAGCAACCCCAGCCCTGGGCAAATCTTTTATAAAGGGCTTGAGAAACTCACAGTTGTTCTACCTTTTAAGTTTTATTGATCTCTATAAAAAGCTCAGCTGCTCTGTTAAGGGCATTATGTGGATGAACGCACACAAATGATGATTCCAGCCGGAGGAGGGAAAAAAATAAAAGGACTAACGTTTAAAATTCTTAACTGTTCAATGGGAGAAAATTATGCACAAAATCAGAGTTGCTCATCAGCTTCCAACCCTCATTCCCTTGTCACCAGGTTTTGAGGTGTCTCCCTGCTCCTCTCTGGTGTGGATGGTGGGTCAGGAGAGAGATTTGGCGGTGTTCAAGTGCCCAAAGAGATGTGGAGATCCCTGGAGAAAACTTCAGACCTGTTTTCACCTGAGTTGCACACAAATATTAAGAATCCAATCTTTAAAGATCCATCTGAAGATGTCCATGGGAGGAACCACGTTGTCTCTTCTTCTGTGTTCCACAGAGAGTCACGGACATGAGAAATGACTCAGATTTAAGCTGGGCTGAGTCACCCCTGAAAGATGCTGAGCTTTTCTACCAAAACTCCCTCAAATCCTCATCACTAAAAGGACAATAAGCTCCCCGTCCTTGCCTCTGTGTGTGCTCATCTCATCTCCTCAGATGGCAGTTTGCTCGGGAAGGAATTATCTCTGACTAAGTATTTTCAAGTGGCACAAAGCATAATGTAATTAATCACACTTTGTTCAATAATGCAAATTGGGAAAACAGCAACAAACATCCTGGAAGTTTAACAGTTTTTGTGTCTTGGAAGAGTTGGCCTGAAAATCTTTCTCTGACCCTTAGGGAAGCTTTGGTGCAGGGTACATTCACCCAATCCTACATCCAACAAAAATATCCCATTCCATAGCACATTTATGGCCACATTTTAGTAACACACAGAAACTTGCAGCAAAATAACAAAGAAAGCAATTCTGGTGGGCGCATCTGTGATGAAAGAGCAGAGGAAAAATACACACAATAGGTCTATAAAGAGACAATTAATTGAGGGAACAAACTGAAAAGAAATCAGTGCAGGTCCACCCCTCAGCTGTGCCACTCAGATTCTGATTCTGCCTGTGTCATGGTGTCACTGGCAACCACCAGGTGCCCCAGGGATGTATTCAGCATAATTCAACCAGTTTGTTGTCATCAACAAGTGAGGTTAGGTGAGCTGTATGTTAGAATTATTTTACAGAGGATGAAAAAATCTCACCTGTTCTCCAGGTATATCCAAAGAGAACGTTCCATCAGCACCTTGCTCTGGGCAATTTAGCAGCTACAGAAGTTAGTAAAGCAGGCAGACTATCAATTGTGTCTTAATTTTTCCTCTGGAATAAAAAGCGAATCAATACACAATTAACTAAAAATATGCTGTAATAAAAATACTCTTTTCAGTGCTAGGAAATATTGAAGTGCAATCTTCCTCCTGGAATAGAGTCAAAGACCTCTTAACTTCCAGCTAAAGTAACACCATTTTATTGCCCCCTTCTTCCTTCTGAGCTCCTCCCATGGTCACTGTTCTGGGTAGTCCTTGCTGTCCTTTATAGCAGGTCATATTCTCTTCTTGCTATCAACATCGTAAAATCAGAGAAATGTTTGGGTTGGAAGGGACCTAAAAACCATCCAGTCCCACCCCTGCCAGGGACAGGGACACCTTCCACTAGACCAAGCTGCTTAAGACCCCATCCAACCTGGCCTTGAACATTTAATCCGTATTTTCAGACTCACCTTCCCAGGAAATCCATCTCAAAGTGGTAAAACAGAGATTGTTTCAGCCTGTTCCTCTCCCCAACAGCTCTGAATTCTTGGGCTAATTTCAGATAACTCTTGACAAACACAGGAAGCTGGAGAGAGCCTCATGCAAAGAAGTGGCTGTTGCACGTCAGCTTTTATTGGGTAATAAGGAGCCCACATCTGACAGGTACAATCAGAAAGGTATTTTGAACGCTCACAACTGAAAGGAAAGCTTTGATCATACCCTGGGTCAATCAAGAGAGACAAATCCAGGGGATTTCACTCATCAAACAGGTTTGGGTTTGCAATATCATCTTCTACCATTTCGAAAGGCGCAGCTGCTGACAGATGAGCAAAATCAAAGACTGATTTGTGTTGCCACTAAAAGGGACAGTCCCACTTGCTCTGGTGTCCCTGGTGGTGTATTCACACAGCCTCCCACATGCCAGCTCTGGAAAGTGTGGTCACACACAATGACTGCTCCACTCCCTGATCCAGCAGAAAACCACAAATTTTCCAAAAGAAGAGGCAGAGGGAAAGGTGATCCCATCTGTGCTCACATCCATGGAGAGAATACTGTGCCTTTGGCTCGGCAGGCAGCAACTCAAGCCAAATGCAAAGTCACAAACTGGCAGTTTCCTGGAAGCCCTGGGCAACGATTGGTCCCCTTTTTCCTAAAACCATGGATTTTTACACAAAGCCACGTGCACACACACTGGGAAAATTGTGGGAATTAGTGCTGGGAGGTGGAGCTGGTACGGAAGGAGCATTAATGTGATCATGAGACCAGGGGTGTTTCATTCCGTACCTTCTCTGACTGCATCCCGTCTGCTCAACTCCCTCTCTGCAGTTTTCCCACGCTGATTTCCTGTGGGGGGATTACCCTTGTGCAGGATCCAGCACCCAAGGAAAGTCTCTGCCAGCTTTCCCACCCTGTGGGCACCACAGAAACCTAAAGGCCACGGTGAACATCACTGACGCTTCAGCTGTCATTAGGTGTCCTGCAGGGTAAGAAAGGCCCTCATGGTGTGATAAGGGATGGCTTGGAAAAATCATGACTGAGGGGAAACGTGAGGGGCCAAAAGATGCTGAATAAGGTCATAATCATTTAAACTCTCTTCTAAAACAAACAGCCCATCACAAACACCAGGAGGGATCTTTCCATGCTAAGTTGTAGAATCTCTTTGCTGGATGATGCTGCTGGTGCTTGCATGGATTTAAGCAGTGTTTGGATAAACTCACTGGGGAAAAATCCACATGATGTTTCCTGGTACCATCACCCCAGCTCTCATTCAGAAGGTCTCTGAGCCCTGCCCAGCTTGGGGTAGCCCAGGGATGTATTTTCAGTGCATTTACCCAGCTTTTGCCCTCCCCTTGACATCTGTTTTGGCCGCTCAGGGCTGCACTGTCCTTTGCTCCAACCCATCCCTGCAGTAGTGCCATCCCAGGAAAAGGCTCCCGCACAGATGTCTGAGGGATCACACAGTGGGAACTGGCTGATTTTCTGCCCCCAGCTCACTTTGGGCTGTTCCCTTGTCCCCTCGACAGCATCCCTCTCTCCCCCCTCTGCTCAGGACTCTCTTTTCTGAGCCAGAAGTGAAAATTCAGCCCCTCTGCACCCCCTGCCTTGTCCTCCCCTTCCCTCCCCTCCTTCCCTCCCCTCCTTCCCTCCCAACTTTCCCTGCTGCTGTCCCGTTTTCCACAGCGGGCAGCCCACACCAGCAGAGAGACGCCAAACAAAGGGGCTGACGTTATGCTCGTTGCCCACCAGCTCCTCTAAGTTCTGCCAGAACTTTGGTATTAGAGCTGCCGGGATTTTTAAGTTCCCTTTTAAACCCCGCCTGGAATTTGTTGAACAGTTGTCATTAACAGGGAAGGATCTTGGTCTCTATTTAAGACCGCTGTGAATCAGAACGGAGAATGTCGAAATTCAGAGTGGGGCTGTCTCCCCGCTCCTTTCTAGCCCATTTTTGTCCCTTTTCCTGCCCTTTCCTGCAGCTGGTGGGGATTTCCGAGCCTAGGAAGGAGCAGAAGCCAGATCCACACGAGGATGCAGCTAAACCTGCCCCACACACCTTGTGCCCACCGGCACCACCAGCAGCCCCCCCCCACGCCCCACAAAATGACAAAGGAACCTTGATTACTGACTCACCACGCCAGCTGAAGGAGAGGGGAGGGAGGAAAATAATGCATTTATAATAGTGGGCTCCGAGCCTGCTGGGAGATTGGCTGGCATTTCGGCAGCTGAGGGGGCTGCCCCGTGCCTGAGCTGTCGCACTGACTCCCCTGCCACAGCAGCAGCTCTCAAAGGCACCTCGGCAGGAGTGGGAGAGGGAGAAGCAGGGGATGGAGGAAGATGCACACCCCACAGGCGTGCAGAGGGAGGGCCCCTGCTGCCTCCCCTCCCAGTTCTACCCCACAGATGATGCACGTGTGTCACTCACTCTCACTCACACTCTCACACTCGCTTTCAGGTGTCACTCACTCTCCCTTACTCAGAAGCAGGACAAAAAAATCCCTGTTACTT
>VZTE01000758.1:1054591-1124103 GCA_013397775.1 Eulacestoma nigropectus
CCCATCAGTGTTTGTCACAGGATAACATGGCATGAGAAAGTCCAAAAGTGAGAAAGATGATTGTTCTATCTCACCTGCTGCCTCACTTTGCCGAAATGTCACTTTTCCCCCTGTGCGGGAGCCCACAGAACTGTTTTTCTGGGTGCTGGAGCCAGCCTTGGAACAGGAGCATTTTTCTCACCAGGGTCTGACCATAACCATCCCTGTCGAGTCAGTGCAGTCCCTTGCCCTGAATATGGAGTCAGGAGACAAATTCTGAGTTTCTACAGGACCTTCAAACTCCCTTTCCAATATTCATAAGCGATTCCAGCACACTGTGGATAAAACCAGTGTTCATTGAAACACCACTACCTTTTCTCTTTGGGAATTTCCCCAGTGTTTTAGGACCATGGGGTGAGCTCCTCTTCCTGCCTCAGGTGCTGCTCCCTCTTTCTGCCATCCTACTCCTCTTTCCTTTTCCCCTTAATAATTTTCATGCTGTATCTGGCCACTCCAGCTCATTTCCATATATTTTTCCCTCCATCCTTGCTACTTCCTCCTGCTTTTGCAAGTCACCTGTATGAAAAAAAGACACCTGAGTATCTGCCCTTTGCATTGACAAATCACCTGAAAATAAATGGCAAGAGGGGGAGTTCTCCTATGTTTTTTCACCACCTTATTTCATGAGCAAGTAACTTCTGCATTAAAACTTTATCCACTGCTCAGGGCCCAATTTGCTCACCTCACCACTAATGGCATCCTCAAAGGATTCAGTCTCTGCTCTGAAGGTGTGGGAATGCAGCCCTGAGTGGAAAAGGAGAGCTTTGATATGGGGTTATCAAGAAATCAGAAAGGGAGTGTGGGGTAAAACGCCTCTAGGTCTGAGAAAGGAACATCAGTGGTGCAGAGGGGTGGTAGGTAGGAGGTAATTAGCAGGAAAAAGGGGGTCGATAACCAAAATGATCCTTTGGATTCCACCACCTGACTGGTTAAAGCACCTCTTGTCCCTGCCGTGAGCCCCTGGAATGCAGAGCTCAGCCTCACAACGAGGTTTCCGTGTGTGTTTGCAGCTCCCAAATGCTTCCAGATTAATAAGAATTCTGAAAGATAATTGATAATTGTACATTCTAATAAACTTCCTCTCCTTTCCAGTCCTCCTACAACACAGAAAGCACCAGAATCCCCAGAACATTATTATTCAGGACATCAAACCCTCAAAGGAGAAATCTAACAGTAGACAAGCTGCAAACCACAGGAGCTCCATCCAACGCAAACAAAAGCTCAATGAGAGAGAAAGGAAAGAAACCACTAATTCCAAGGAATTTTGTTCCTCCTTCCAATACTGTAAGCACGTGGGTGAAGCTTTTTCCGTTCTCCCTACACAGAACACTCCAGTGTTTGATTTCTACCCTGAGGCCTTGTTTGCTGCCTTGCTTCTGAATCAGACTTGACTGGCATGAGTGTGACTGGGGAAAGCTCGAAGTTGCTTCACTCCTGGCAAAAGGAAAAGGAACAAAAAGGAAAAGAAAAATAGGGGAAAAAAACCCCCAACAATCCGGGGGAAAGAAGGGAGAGAACACCACAAAGGAATTTAAAAGTTTGGGGAAATGTTGGTAGCTCTATGTTCATTTCCAAGGGTTGCTCTTTTCATATCCAATCAATACGGAGCTGGGAATAACTCCCCAGGATTGATGTGCACACTACACTGAGTTATTTCATTTCAGTTTGCACGGGAATATAATTTCAGCCGTGTTTCCTGGTGACCGGTACTGTTCCTTCCACCTCTGACGCACTGGGTTTGGCTGGGAGGTTCTGCACAGAGGGAAGAATGTAATTAAAAACATTGGAGAAAAGTCAAAGTAGAGAGGAACCCTTCAAAAAGAGGGAATGGGGGAAGACGAGGCAGCCACATGGCAAAGGGAGAAGAAAAGAGATGGGTTTGTGCTGGGAAGTGTGGGTTAGTGTCCAGAACTCAGCTAGTTTTCACTTGGGTCTTGTTTTTCTGGCTATTTTCTACAATTGTTGGTGTCTCTGCTTTGCTGGATGATGGCTTGAACACCTTCCTCTCCAGGCTCTGCTTTCATCTCCCAAAATTGAGGGAGATGGGAGCTGCCCACGCTCTCCTGTGCCAACTCCATGGTTTATACTGCACAGGAATTCTTACCAGAGGCCACTATCCCCATGTCAATGTTTTAAATTGTTTCTCTGCTAGGACAAATTATTTTTAGTGGAGGGAAGACCGTGGCTGGCAGCAGAACAGTTCCCTTTGCTCAGCACTTCATGCCAACAGCCAAATTTGATAAGCAGAGATGCACTTTTCTTCAGAGAGTCACAGGTCAGGCGTTTTCCTGGTGTGGTACCAAGCTGGTCAGAAAGGAGCGGTGACACAGATGGAAATGGGGTGTTTTTGGGAGTCATGGATTTATCTGTGCCTGGTTGAGTGCTTCTCCCACACCTTTGCTGCAGCAGAACAACCTCCTGGCTCTGCTGCCACGTGCTGTCCAGCATGGGATTGTGGGGATCCATTCTGCATTCCCTCACAAATGCCGGGAATTGACCTCCCAGCAGTTCGAGGGAGGGGATTCTGCCCCTCTGCTCCGCTCAGGTGAGGCCCCACCTGCAGAGCTGCCTCCAGCTCTGGGGTCCCAGCACAGGAAGGATGTGGAGCTGCTGGAGTGAGTCCAGAGGAGGCACTGGGATGATCAGAGGGATGGAGCAACTCCGCTGTGAGGGAAGGCTGAGAGAATTGGAGTTGTTCAACCTGGAGAAGAGAAGGCTTCAGTGGCCTTCCAAAACCTGAAAGAAAACTACAAAAATTTCTGGAAAGACCTTTTACAAAGATATGGAGTGACAGGACATGGGGGAATGGCCCTGAGCTGAAAGAGGGCAGGTTTAGGTTAGATATTAGGAAGAAATTCTTGGCTGTGAGAGTGCTGAGGCCCTGGCACAGGATGCCCAGAGAAGCTGTGGCTGCCCCATCCCTGGAAGTGTCCCAGGCCAGGTTGGACGGGGCTTGGAGCGACCTGGGACAGTGGAAGGTGTCCCTGCCCATGGCAGGAGTTTGGAAGTAAAATGGTCTTTAAGGTCCCTTCTAACCCAAATCATTCTATGACACTACGACATTCTTCAATAACGTGATGAGCCTGGCAATGTGACCCCACTGACTGGCAGCTGTCCAAGGAAACCTGCAAGCAGCAGGTTCATGGAAAGGTGGCAGGGAAGCAGGAGTGCCTTTCCCTCCTCCTTTTCCCTGACCTGAGTTCTGAGTTGTGGCACCTAATTGCCATCTACTTTGCTCTCCATCCGTTACAGATCTCTTACAGCATGAATTGCTCCTTAGACTCTCTTTTACATTACGTTGACACATTTGAATTTATTCCTCTGAATCTCCTCACATCCAGCATAATTTCAGTCTTTTCTGCCACCAGTTTCCACTTATGAGCCATCCCATCTACTTTTCTTCCTTTGCTCATTGGTTCAACCCTCAGTGCTTCAGGCACCTTTAAAAAAGAAGTCATGAATATGTTAAGAACTGACTTTATAAGTAAGATAATTAAAACCTCTATGGGTCCTGTTTCTATTCCATCCTCTGTGTTATGCCTGACCTTCTACTTGCAGTTTTTCACCTGGTTTCCAGTCCACACATTAGTGGAAACAAATCCAAACTCCCCTAAATTAATGCTTTGAGCAAGTTTTGTGAGACACACAGGCTTTTTGACATTTTTTGGGTCTGGATTAACCCTTAATGCAGGAGAAAAATGTTTCTTAGATTAATTTGCTGGATTGCTGGTCCTCCTTCTCTTGATCTTTGTTGATAGATGGTTCTTGCAGTGTTTTATTGTTTTTTCCTGCTGGATTTTAAGCTTGCTCCAGAGGAAGCGCAGGGTAAGAATGAAGTGTCAATCAGCTTCCCCACCAGCTGGCCTGTGAATAATCAAAGCTTTAGCCATGCATAACTTACAATAATATTTTATAGGGATGTCCTGGATGAGCATGGTGACAAAAAGTCCTCCAAGTCTCTCCCTTCCCAGCCCTCTCCCCAAGAAGTCAATAAATCCTTTTAGCCACCACAGCAGCAGCTCCTAAACCCTACAGAGGGACACAAGGAGCTGACCTTGCCCCTGCTGGTGTCAGAATCAGTGTAAGAAGTTCCTCTCCCACACACAGCACTCGACTCTCCACTTCTTATCCCACTGGGAATGCAGGCACAGCACACGCCCCCACATCCACTGCAGGCAGTCGAACACGCCAGGCAAGATGCTGTTACCTAGGCAATGGTTATCACAAGTCTCTGGGAAGGGAGTCGGGGGAGAGGTGCAGGACAATGCAGGACTGGGGAAGGAGAAAATAAAGACAACACAAGAGATCAAAACTGAGATATAAGGCCTGAAGTGCTGTGATAGGGGCAGCAGCTGGGACAAGGAGATTGGTGTTGGAATTATTATTATTATTATTTTTCTTTTTTTTAATTTGAAACACAGTTCTGAGATGGACAAAAATGCTTTGACTCTGATTTTTTACCAGCTTGAGAAATGCTGCCAGCCTGTAGGTTTGGGATTTAACCTTTGCAGAAGGGCAGGGCGCTGGTCAGACCCCCTGTGGTGTCATGGCTGGTCAAGATTTTGGACCGAGGCTTGTCCTTCATACGGCTGGGCCTGAGGAAAATCCATAAGGAGATGCTGCCTAAAGCTTTTTTTTTTTCAGGTTTCCCCATAGCAAAAGTGGCTTTTCTCTTGCTGGTCTTCACCCCAGACTCTGTCTTTTTAAACCAGCCCCAAAGGGAGCAACAATGAGTTTATAGCAAAACCTCCCCTAAAGAGAAATCCTTGTTAGAAAAGTTGATCCCAGGCATCAATAGATGGATCACACAGGGATAACACAAGAGTGCTACTGCAGTGCTAACGAGCACATCTGGGAAGCCTCAAAGCCTTTCAGAGGCGACATCTCAACTGTTTTATGCTGTGTTTAAGAACAAATTGTTCCCTGTGAGGGTGGGGAGGCCCTGGCACAGGTTGTCCAGAGAAGCAGTGGCTGCCCCATCCCTGGAAGTGTCCAAGGCCAGGCTGGACAAGGCTTCGAGCAGCCTGGTCTAGTGGATGTTGTCCCTGCCCATGGCAGGAGGTTGGAACAAAGTGGGCTTTAAGGTCTCTTCCAGCCCAGGTCATTCTGTGTTCATGATTTCAGCCACAGCAGGACTGTTTAAGTGCCCTCTGCAAGGAGCTCAGTGGGCATCATGTGAATGTAGGAAACAAAACAGGATGACATCCTTCTCCTTCCTCTTGGAGCATTTGTGTGAGACACTTGTGAAAGTAAAGGAAACATTGGGAAGTGGGGGAAGACAAAGCTCTGCTTGCAGGTTTTGTTGTCACTTGTTTTCAAACCAACAAGAACGGAAATGTGGAAAAGAGGGCTTTAAAAAGAAAAGGGAAAAAAAAAACCAACAGAAAACACCCCACACACACTTAAAAAAAATAAAATAAATACCTCCCCTCCCTGGCAGCTCAATGTCACAGGGTAGGGAGGCATTTTCCTTGCTTGCAGCATTTCCTGTGTCCGCCTTCCCACTGGGTCTTTCTGGATTTGTGAAAGGGAAAGGATGTTGTGTACAAAAGGGACCAGGCTGCCTGGGCGGAAAAGCGATGGGGGAGGACCAAAGAGAGGGGAAAAGGAGTCAGGAATAATAAAGGACACACAAACATCTTGTGCTAAGTAGAGGGGTTTGGAGCACTTAAGCATTTAAGCCCCTCGTTGGATTGTTTATTCTTGCCCAAAACAAGAATTGCTGATTGGTGACCAAAACAGCATTTTGATGGTTACCAAGGGCGTGGAGAGAGTGAGGTGGGGTAGGAATGAGGCATTTTCTGTGCATGGCTTTGAGGGAGATTCAGCATGGCAGGAAAAGAGAGGCCTTGTTAGCACAGCTTCGGGGTGGTCCTTGTGATGGACAAATCAGCCAGGAATCCTTGGCATGGCTCAGCACCACCCCGGCTTTGCTGTGCAGGAAGGCAGGAATCCTCCAAAGGAGGAGAGAGCTCCTCCAAATCCCCCAAAGAGCCTGGAGAGAGCACTGGGATCCCTCCTGGAGTTACAGTGAGTACAGACGAACTCACAGCCTGAGAGATTTGGGGGGTAAATTCAGGAGTTCTGCTACAATCAGGGTGTACTCAACCAGTGTTCACCTCACCCTCCTCTTTCAAAAAGCAGTGGTGGATGTAACAGCAGTGGCACTGAAGCACAGGGGTTGGATTAGTGATGTATGGCCCGGGCCAGGCTTTTGGCATATCCAGCGGTCACAGTTTCCAAGATGTCTGGAAATCCCCAGATTCAATCCCAAAGGACAGCCTGGAAGGTTCCTAAAAATGGTGCTAGAAGAGGTTACCCTGTTAGCGTGATGTAGCTTGAAGAGGTATTTTGTCCTCAGCGAATCCAGCAGTGTGGAAAAAGGTCTCTGTGTTGAGTTTAGTTTCTGATCCTTGTCTCTTCCACGGTTTGCTACAGAACTTCAGTTTTATTTAACTCCAGCAAACCAAAATTTGCCAGGCCAACGAGGAACAGCAGTGCATGATTGCAGAAACAAACTTATATTTGGATGGACATTCCTGTCCACCTTGGATTTACTTCTTGCTGTCCACCTTGGATTTACTTCTTGTCGAACATTTCTTCCAGGGAAGTGCCACTGGATGTAGCTAATCTAGGTAAAAACCAGACTTTTCCAGGCAAAGCTCTGGAACTGCCCAGGGAAGTGATGGAGTCACCATCCCTGTGGGATTTAAAAGAGATGTAGATGGGGACACGGCTTATTGGTGGCTTGGCAGTGCTGAGTTAATGGCTGGACTCGATGACATTAAAGATCTTTTCCAACCTAAACAATTCCATGATTCTGTGATTCCACGACTCTGTGATTCAAGGATTCTATGAACAGCTCACTAGCAAACATCATGAATTCGTGCCTAGAATATCACCCATTTCTCTGAGATGGAAAGGTTTGCTGGAGCTTTCACAGTCTCAAAATGCATTTCTATACCATGCCTTTTAGACAGTGATGATTTAAGAACTTCTATTCTCTGCCATGAGTCACTTTGCAAAGAAAACTCTGGCGAAATCTGAAAACCTTAATTTCAATCCGAGGTTTGGAGCCTGGCTGTCCTTATCTCCCCCCACAGTCCAAGGAAGAGATACCTCACTCCAGAGAGGAATGCAGGGACCTGGTCTTGTTTGGGTAGAAATGTTTAGGTAGAAATGTTTAGGTAGAAATGTTTAGGTAGGTGGGAAGCACTCAGTCCATATGAGGATGTCCGATTATCTCTGGTTTTAGCACAGGTACCAACCTGAAATGACCTCAATCAAGGCCAGGTCGTTGGATGATGTTTGCACTGACTTCTTTGTGCAATACAGATGAAGCACCCAGGACAGGGCAGGAGAAGCAGAAATGTGCTCAAATAACTCGTTCTAAAAGCTGCTCCACAGTCCTTAACCTTGGTGCATTCCTGCTGCCTTGACAAATCCTTGTCTCTGACTATTAATCATATTAAGGCAAACCAGAAGTTGTTATCCCACCGTTAACCCTGGACTGCGTGTTCTTTGCTTCGCTTGCAGAGTCTTTAAAGAGCAAGAAGATGCTGCATCTATTCAAACACCTCCAACAAGCACTGTGAGTAAGCAGCCCTTGGTCCTTGCTGAGGAGTTTTAGAGAGCGAGTCTTCAAAAACGTAATTTATGGAGAGGGGCTTTGTGCTAGAACAGTCATCACTGCTGAGCTCAGTCGAACGGGAAAGGAGGAAGCGCAAGCAGAAAAAAGAATTCCAAAAAATAAAGAAATAAAGGACAAATAATATCAGCCAACATAAGGGACCAGTGAGTGGTCGAAGTGTTTGCATGTAAGTGTTTGTGTCAGAAGCAGAATCCTAGAATGTTTGAGGACGCACAACTATGAGGTTTCTTCCTGGACAGGGAATGCGTCTCTGCTTTTGGCAAGGGGTTGGAACTGGGTGATCTTTAACGTCCCTTCCAACCCAAACCATTCTGTGATTCTCCCTGCCAACATCCGCCAGGCTTCCCGGGAAATCCTGGAAGAGTTATAAAAGCAAGACACAGGAGCACAAAACATTTACAACAAGTAGGCCAAACTGTTGGGTTTCAAGCTGATAGAAGCTGACAATTTGCAGACATAACAGGTAAATTAGTTACACCAGGAACATTTATCATAATCAGCCGTGGAGTGTGAGCAGTCCTCCAGGAGGAACAGCAAATACCCAAAGAAGGATGCTGTCGAAGTTTTTTAAGTATTTCCAGAAAAACAGCTGCTAAGACAAAAAAACTAACAGACAGGCCTAGACAAAGATAGAAGAACACAGAGAAACACTGAGATTGGAGCTGAATATCAGCTCCAGCTCTTTCACTAAAAAACAGACTCCTAAAACAGGGAGGCTGTGAGTTACTAGAAAGTCTCAAATGTGACTGTGACCAACAGCCCACAACAATCTTTTTAGCCAAAGTCTATCTGGATCTGATCTGTGCCTTACAGATAATTATTATGCGAAAATTTCTAACTCATCTCCACACGATTTAAAAAAACCCACAAAACAAAAATCACAGAAAACATCTTATCTTTCTCCATTTCATTTTAATCAGACACGAATAAAAGAGGTGCTGCCCTAAACACCAAAGATTTGACTGGAGCTGCTGAACCCTTAACTTCTGAAAGGGGCTTCAACTTACGCATGGTGACACCAAAATATAAATTTAATTTCCACCACGTGCCCATCACACCCCTCTGCCAAGCAGAACACACCTCACGCACCTGAAGCCTCCAGCCCTCCTGCTCTCATTCCTCTGGCTGAAAGCTCACTGAGAGCATTGATTCAATGTACACATCTTTTTTTTTTTTTTGCTGATGTTGTTTTATCCCTTGTCTCTAATGGGAATGTATTATCTTTAACTCTTCTCAGAGCACTCAAGATGAGGGGAAAGCTGTTGAAAATAAATTAGACTAAAATAAACTCCGATTGGAAATGCTAAGTACTGCATGTTCCTGCTTTGGGAAAATGAAATACTTCATTCACATTCCTGAAACAGGACTTGGGACCATTTCAAGTGTTGTGACTTTTTTTAAATCCTCCAAAAATAGTGAGCAAGTGTTATAAATTCTTACTTTTCTCATATGATAAGGAATGGATTCATTATTAACAGAGCTTTTCCTCTCTATGCATTTAATCAGAGCTGGGCTTCATTAACTAAAATGAACATATATTACAAGAGATTTTTGTCAAGTGCCTTTTCGACTGGTCACTGGGGACCACCTGCACACATCTATGCTGTAATTAATAATATCAAGATTGAAATGTTGTTGCACCTACCATACCTTTAAAGGTGATTTTGGCTTTCTGCTAAAAGCTGGGTTTAGCCTAATTTGGAAGAGAATCATAGATACAAAGGATGGTTTGGGTTGGAAGGGACCTTAAAGACCATCCAGTTCCAACTCCCTGCCATGAGCAGGGATAATTTCCACTATCCCAGCTTGCTCAAAGTCCTGTCCAGCCTGGCCTTGGACACTTCCAGGGGTGGGGCATCCACAGTTTCAGGAATTTTCCAAGGATTTCTATAATTTACAAATACACAGAGGGACAGACTGAACTGGGGAATCCAGAGATGATGTGGACTCCCCCTTCCTTTGTGTGTCATTTGTGGTCCCAAATTTATTTTGCTAAGAGCTCCTGCTTCCCTCGTCTTTTTTCCCAAGGACAGTATCCATGTAGCTTAAGCTCAGACAAAACAGAAAAGTACCAGAAAAATTACATACTGCAAGACACTTCCCTTGAGAAATAACCTTCCAGACTGAGCCACAGGATTTTCAAGGGAAAAAAACAAGGTATATGAGGGTGGAGGGTGAAATACCCTGGGGGTACAGAGGTTCCAGAGAAGTCCCTCTCCCATAACTCCATTTGTCCAACAGATCTTCTCCTCTTTCTCCTCCATTTACCCCACCCCATCTGGTCCCCTTAAACCTTTGAATAATTTCTCTCTCCCCTCCCTGTCTGCTTCACCTTAAAACCCATGGTCTGCCCTTCCAGGTCACATTCCCCTCCTGAACTGTTCTTCTCCAAAGTTCCCCAGCTGGTCCTTGCAATCTCCATCCCTCTTCATGCATCATTCCCTGTGTCCTTGTCCTGACTAAAAGGCCTGGGGATGACCAACAGCTGCTGCAACCTGAGACCTTGAAGTGAAAAGCTTTGAAAATAGAGCAGGGACATCTCATCTCTTTTGAAGTTGCCCCACAGGGGAGTCAGGTAGGGAGCAGGGAAATAAAAGAGCAGAAAGCAGCCTCTGACACAAAGATTCTTTGCCCCTTATACCTTTTCCCTCTTATTCCTTAAGCTCCTCTACTCCTTTCTTACCAGACATAATGGGAAAGGCTAATGGGGTCGCTGTAGGGGGACAGTGTCCAGCTCCACAGCCTGATAGCTTCTGCAGTAAGGTGAAGAATAATGCACACAGAGCAAATTCCTGCTGAGATTTTGCTGTGTCACTCAGCGCACTTGGCAGAAACACATCGCAGGTCTGAGAACCCTGGGATGACTAGATTGCAATAAATACTGCTATGAAAAAGATGTTTGTAGGTGGTTTGAATCAGTTACATTTTAGAATTGTTAAAAAGAGATGAAAATGTCAATTAATGGCTATAATAAAGTCATCACTTATATCAGCCCCTTAGGGTATTGTGTTTAGATGCCCTCCCCAAATTTAAAAGGGTTATGAAGATGATTGTCCCAAGCTTAGACAAGGAAAACACTGTAGGCAACACTGCAAATTATTTCTCTTTTATCTCATCACCCAGCTTCCATTGTGATGCTCACAAGTTGTTCCCACCTAATTTTGTTAAGCCACAAGCTCTGACCTTTGAGTTTCTGATAAGCCCCATTTGTTTCACTGATACCCAGCCAAACTTACCTAATTTTTCACTTCGGGCCAGCTGACAGGACCTGGGTTAGGCTGTGGCTGGGGAGCACTCCAGGTTCTCAGACCTGTCAAGACCTATATTGAATGAGAGACTCCTCGTGCTGACTCTCACCTTGCGTTACCCAGCAGCCTGGCGGGTGTAAAACTCTCTTCCAGCTCTGTCCTGCTCTGCACTGCAGCCATCCTGAGACCCCCAAGTGATGGTGCAGAGCAGGGGGACAGCTCTGGGTGCAGCAGGTGGCAGGGCACGGTGCTCAGCAGAGCCATTCTAAGTGTTGTCCCCTCCCCTGCTGCTGCTGGGATCTGGCCTCCCTCTCTGCACGCACGGCTGTGCCCTTCTATCTTGCCTGCAGGAGGAGAGTAGGATGGACAACAGGGATGATCAGACACCGGGATCATCTCTGAACACACTTCTTCCTCTGTGCCAGGACTATGAAAAGCCCCAGGGAGCACTGCTGAGTGAGAATCCAACAGCTTGGCCAAAAAGCCTCCCTTTCAGCCCCTCCATGCAGCAGTGTTTGCTACCCTCACATCTCCCACCCCTCCAAAGAGCAGAGATGAGCCTGATAATTCAAGGCTGTGTCTTCAGCCCTCTGCCCATTGTTGTCCTTCTTTCCACTTTGTTTCTTTCCCTGGAAAACTCCTCTTCAGCCCTTGCCAGGTTTCACTCATCATCAGTCAGAATAACAACCTTTGATTTTGGTGAGGCCCTGGCATAGGTTCCCAGAGATGCTGAGGATTCCTCATGCCTGGAAGTGTTCAAGGCCAGTCTGGACGGGGCTCTGAGTAAGCTGGAAGATATCCCAGCCCATGGCAAGGGGTTGGAACAAGATGATCTTTAAGGTCCTTTCCAAGCCAAACCATTCTGTATTTGACGATTTTGTGATTTTGCTCACAGTGTCCAAGCAGAGCTGTCTATATTATGACTGTTTCCAGTGGTGTTGTAGCCATGAAAATCTAGAGAGAAATTCTGATTCCCAGGAAAGGTAGCTCCACCCTGGACACAGGACATGAACCCTTCCTTCCTACAGTCTTTTTTTTCCCTGGGGCATACAATGCCTTAGGTCACTGGATGAGCCTTACTTCGCATCAAGGCAAATCCCGAAGCCTTCAATTAATTTTTGAACAGTCTTTACCCAGTAGACCGGACTGCCTGCCTAAAAGACACATGGAAAAGAATCTTCTCAACTGTCAACTTTGCACCTCATTAGGAGCAGTGCAAACCAGAAGGAAAAAGAGACAAAAAAAGGACAGCAAATCTCTTATTTCCAACATAGCAGTCAGTCTTTTAATGGATTCATACACACAGCTCCAAAAACAAATGGTTGATTAAATTAAATCAGATTAAATAAACAAAAGAAACAAAGGGAAAGCATAGATAAGAATTTGGCTCTGTGACTGGTATTATTAGGCGGGGAAAAACAGTTAATTTAAATTTTAAGAAGGATGCTATTTGTCAGGGTGGTTTCGTTTGAACAGATCTATTCTGTCCATGACACATTGCCAGATCTCCTCTTTGTGAAGCCAACAGGGAAAATCAGTGTTATTTTACCAGCCCTGTGCTATGGAGAGATTGGGATGTACTGACATGAAGTTTTCCTATCAGAAAGAGCACTCTGGGCAGGATTTATTTCTGCTTTAAAGCATTTTGTACGTGGGCAGCCCACTGAAGCCTACTGAAGCCACCTGTATCTTGATGTCCAAGGGTGTCCACGTTCCAGGGCCAGGGATATATCCCAGCACCAATTACCCAGCAGAGCTTTCACTGGTGGCAGTGCCTGACAGGGGATACTCAGGAGTAAAGTGAAGCATCATCTGAGTCAGCTTCACTCAGCCTTACAGTTCCTATTTTTTCTCAGCATTCCCGGTTTCCTAATGTACCTTTACCATTTTCACATGATGAGCCTGGAGTGCTTTTCCTCTTTTCTGGATGGGAACAGGGGTCCAGCTGAAGGTTTCCGTTGTATGTCCTTGATGACGATTCCTGGTTTGCAATTCCGCCTTTTCCTCCTCAAACACTCAGCCATGGGGGAATGTTACCAGCGGCCCATTCTATTCTTTCTCCAACTCATCGATATTAATTAAAGAGGAATCTACCAGCATTGATTAGGAAAGTGCTCCCATTAGCTGCACAAATGAACACCAAAGGGAGATCAGCAGGGAAAGCCCTGTGGAGAGGATACGACAGTCAACACAGCCCAGTTCTGAGAAGGGAACAATGAATGTTCTTGCTTATCAGCCGCCCAAATATTCACAAGCAGCAGAATCAAAAGAAGACAGATTTTCTACAGAATTGTGTGCACAGTATTTTGTAAACAATCCTGCCACAGCATCCCCAGCTTTTCTCTCATGTACAGAACCCTCTCCTCCTACTGAGATACACGAAGGACCTTCCCAAGTCCCAAGTCTGGCAATGCATCAGCTTTGCAGATCCCTGCATCTCCAGGCCTCCACAACCCTCAAACTCCCCAAATCCCTCCAGTTCTTCCTGAGAACCCCTGAACTCCGAACCACACTGTCTCCAGTCCCTCTCAGGTACCCTCATGAGCAGTGCAACAGGAAGCAGAAGAGGCAGCAATGCCCTCAGCACGGACACACAGTGACTGATGCGCCACCAGGGCAAGAGGAATGGGTAATTCTGGTTTTCATGCTGAAACCCTGCCTTCCAAAGGCCCACAGATGAAGTCTTCTGTCCATTTGTAGGAACAAATCCTTGGGAATTTGAGTGATTCTTTCAGTCTCATTGAAAATGGCAAGCAGACAGAAACAGTTCTAGGAGGGGGAAGCAAGACTGACAGTCAGCTAAGACAGATGGACAGTTGCAGAGTGATCATGTTAAAAATGAAAATCAAGGTAAAAAACCCATTTCTGAAATGTATCCAGAGGTTCAGCTACCTGTCACTCCATCTTGAAGTGCAGTTAAACGGTTTTGAATCAGTTAAACCTCCAGTGGGATGGGATGGTGTGATCCCTGCAACTGCAGGCAGTGAAATCTGCAGCCCACTCCAGCTGAAGGATCCTCTCAGCACATCTCAGGGGAAAGGAAGGATTAAAACAAAAGCAGCATTTCAAAGCTTGAAATCTTCCAGATGGCCACTGGTTCTAATCCCTCAATGTTAGCATCTTTCATGGTGTCATACGAAAGAGGCCACCCCAAGATGTCACGTGCTGTCTGCTCTGGGATCACTCCTGGTTGAGTTATCTGAGGTCCCAGATCCAGATAAACATCTGATCAACATTCCAGAAAACCTCAGGGTGAAAGCTGTCAGCCTGAATAGGGGTGTCAGGAACGCAGGTGGGTCTATGATGAACCTCAGGAAATACAAGGCCAAATGCAAAGTCCCGTACCCAGGCCAGGGCAATCCTCAGTATCAACACAGACTAAAAATTAATTGCTTGAGAGCAGCCCCAAAAGGACCTGGGGATACTGCTGGATGAAAAACAGGACATGAGCTGGCAATGTGAGCTCACATTCCAGAAAGAAAATTGTAACCTGGGCTGCATCAAGAGCAACGTGGGCAGTGGGTTGAGGGAGGGGACTCTGCCCTTTTACCCTGCCAGGAGTGTTGCATTCCAAAATAAGAGGAACGTGGAGCTGTTGGAGCGAGTCCAGATGAGGACACAAAGATGATCAGAGGGATGGAGCATCTCTCAAATAGAGACAGGCTGAGAGAGTTGAGATTGTTTGGCCTGGAGAAGAGGAGGTTCCAGGGAAAATTTAGACCCCCTTCAAGTGCCTGAGGGGCTCCAAGAGACCTGGAGAGGGACTTTGGACATGGCTATGTAGGGATATGACAAAGGGGAATGGTTTCTACTGAAGGAGAGTAGGTTGAGATTATCAATTATTAGGAATAAATTCTTGACTATGAGGGTGGGGAGGCCCTGGCACAGGTTGCCCAGAGAAGCTGTGGCCGCCCCATCCCTGGAAGTGTCCCAGGCCAGGTTGGATGGGGTTAGGAACAACCTGGGATAGTGGGAGATGTCCCTGTCCATGTCATGGAAGTTGGACAAGATGATCTTTGAAGGTCCCTTCCAGCCCAAAGCCCTCAATGCTTCAATGCGAGCGTGTCACCTCATGCTCCCCATGCAGGACTTGGAGAGTGGGGACGAATTGTCCCTACAGCTGCCTGTAACAGCTCAGGTCACTTGAAGAACTTCCACAGAATCCCTGTTGACTCTATGTGGAGCCTTGACCCTCACTCACAGACAGACCCACATCCCAACTACATAATACGGGATTTTGTCACCTCAGCACGGGCATGTTTAAACCCTTCAAACACTGATGATAATCCAGAAGAGAGCAGGTCTTCTGCAGGTCCTCTGTTACCTCTGTCAGGCCTGTTCAGATCTCTTGGACACCCTGGGAACTCCCAGAGTGCAAAACTTTCATGCATTTGCAAGCAAACCCCAGCTCTGGATGTTGGTGAGATGCACCACTCATGTGGCACCCGAAGTTCTGGTGAGTTACAGATGTTTCAGGCAAGGATAAAACCTTCCTGCACTTTGCACAGGACGATGTAAGCTGGGAATGCAGACCTGGCCACATTATTTTTAGTTGTGATAATAATGATAATCACAAGGACTCAGATGTTTAAGTTCAGCCTTCGAGAGACTGTGACCACAGAAGTCTAACAGCAAGAAACAGCCCCATCTGCTTTCCCATCTGAAATTAGCTGGAAATAGTCTTGTTATCCACTCGGCCCAAGCATGTCATCCCAAACCGCTTCTCAGCATATGCTTTTCAAAATACATTAGCTTGGTTCTGTAAGGTTTTGGCAAAACAATTTCCATCATGATTTGCGAAGTCATCAAAATCTCAACCTTCCTGAGGAATGCGTTGATTTCATTTCAACATTGTTTAAAACCAGCTTTAATATATTTCAGCATTTAGTTGGTAGAGTTATTCCATTTGAAATACATATTTAGGATACATTGTTTATTCTGATTTATTTTATGTTAGAAACTTATTTATTATGTTCTCTTTTACTCAGCATTTATCTTCACGTTTAATTTTATATTCACTTTCTTATTATAATTCCGTATTCTACGGCTTTATCCAGTAAAAATGAAATAGTAGAAGTCAAACAAAAATAAATGTTGGAATAGTTTCAGTGATATATTCTCATTGACCAAAAAATGTGATGCTTTTTTAAATGCACAAGAGGCAAAAATCAAAATACAGCCTTATATTACAGACTGAAATGAAAAAAAAACTATCAGAATACTGAATTTCTCATAAAGCTGAGACTCAATAACTCTCCTGGCTCACTATACATGCTGATATATTTATTCAATCATGCAAATATAAAAGACTCTTTTCCTAATACTGACATTGCTTATGTCATTAAAAATTAATTTACAAATATTTTTGCTTTTGTGAACAAACACTCCACTCGCTGTGATTTTTTTTTTTTTTTTTGGAATTACATCATTATTATTCCCGCGTATTTGACGTTGCTTGTTTACACTCGCTGGGTTTGGATTCTCTTCAATCTGACTCTAGATACATCCTGCTTCTCATTAGGAGAGCTAAAGAGAATACAGATCCTGCCTGAGCATATGTGGCATGTGCTATTCCTTATCCTCAGGCTGGAAACATTGATTTTCACAGTGAGGGAGAAGCAGCAGAACAGTGCAGATCTTGCTAATTATCCCTACACTGCAAATTCAGAAGGAGAAATAAAAGTCTGAGAAGGACCAAGCCCCGAGAGTTGTGTGAGATTTTCCTCTGCCTGTAATTCCTCAGCAAGTTTTTAGCTGACAGATGCATTTGGTGAGAGTCAGGTCTCACACATCACCAGTGTTTTAACCAAAATATGAGTGGTAAACCCATCTCCAGTTTATCTTTCCTCACCCTGCTCACAGCAAACCCCTGAATCACAATAATCTGGCTTCCTCTCTCCCAGTGAACAGAGCATTAGGTAGAGATCTGCTTTTGTCTGTGATTGCTTTTTAATGTCTTTTCACTACAGCAGATAGGCCTGACATCATCAAGGCTGTTGTTGTTATCTTTTGAGAGGATTACTAACCACATAATTGGTATCAGTTTCCCTTCCATTACAGATTTAGGAAGTTTGGTGGTATTTATACAAGTGAGGGTTTTTAAAATATTCTGTGAAACAAAAGAACAAAAGTGTCTGATTTCATTAAGGTCCTCAGTTGAGGGGTTGTTTTGGGTTGCTTTGAGTTGATTTTTGCTTTCGTTTTCTGGATATTGAACGTTGTTTCATGTAACATTAAACTTTACGCAGATATTGAGAGGCCAATAAAGTTGAAAGCTGAGAAGAATCGATGCAGAAAGATGTCCAGGAGAGCCACTTCCAACTGACAAGGGCTCTCCTGGTCTCACTCTTTTTTTTTTGTATGCACTTATATATCCTCTGTTTTTCGTCCTTCTGATCTCCCTTGAAATTCCTTGTTTCCCAAAACTGCTGAGCAGAGTAGCATCCAATCAGTATTCCAGCGAGGGTTTCAGACAGGCAGAGAAGCACAGACAACCACCACAGACATATTTTAGGACCTCACACTGGAATTGCACAGCTTTTTCCATCCAACATGGACCAGTAGTAGCCTTCACAGCTTGTCCTGATTTATCTCAGCTCCTGCACCCACACCCTGGGGAAAAGGGACTTTATCTGGTTCAGAGGATGAACATGGATTGGATGAGAGAGCAGAAGGAGGCTCCGATACATCCACAGTAAATCTAAGGGCATATACAGACGTGACTTTTCCATTTCTCCAGTAAAACCCAGCTTGCACTCAGAGTTTAACTTCCAACACAAAGCTGCCTCTGAAGCAGGCAAGTCCAATTGCAAAAATGTCCATATTCTGCTTGATCTCTTCTTAAAGATATTTAGAAGGGAGCCTCTTCTATGTTAGACAGAGAGGAAATGGGAAAAGACAGCAAAAATCGTAAAAACAAGTACCAAACCCTAAAGGCAGGAGTGAAATTGTACAAAACCAGATGTGTCCACTGCAGAAACACCTTTGCAATGCTCCAAGGCTCATCAGAGGCTGTCTGAGAGAAGCAGCAGGAAATTCCAGCAGCAGCAAAGACAGCTTAATGCAAAGCTTTATTTGTGTCTCCTCTTTCAATCTCACTTTGCAGTCTTAGGAGTGAAGTCCCAAACGTGTTTGACGCGTTTCCATTTCCATTTCTCAAAGCCAAGCTTTTCCCACCAGCTGCTCTTTGCTCTGCCTGATGCACTGGCAATATTTCCCCAGGGCAAACTGGACCCTCCTGCCAAAGATAACCCAGGAGGAGTCCTCATAAAAGGCACTCAACTATGCTTTAATTTGTGGGACTGCTCCCTTTGGTCCCAAGATGGTCCAGGCTGGTGCCTGGACTGTAAAAGACCTGAACTCTTAGCACTGATTTACATCCTGCCTCACCTGGCAGAGCTGCATGTTGGTATTTACCTCAGGATGGTGGAAATGTCTTGTGCTGTGAATCATACTCAACTATTCTTTGCAGGAATATTGAGCCTGCTTTTGAATTCACCACAGTGGTAATTTCCCATTCACTTGGATTTGGTAGGTGGAGATCTTGGATGTCTTTTCCAGCCTTAATGATTCTACGATTCTTTAAATGTTTCCATTGCACTGAGTATATGAGAACTCTTTTGCCGGTTCTTTCCTCCTCCTTTGCCTTGGTTTCCCTCACCTTTTAGAGTATTTGGATCATGGGCACAGCCTATCAATCTCTCAGCCATACTGAGCTCTCAGGTTACTTTGCAGTCCTGGTCCTTGAGGTGTAATTTGGATGCAGTCTTCTCCAAAGGAAATGGATTTAGATCCAAAGGAAATGGATTTGGTAGGAAGGCAAAATCAAAGAATCATTTGGGTTGGAAAAGACTTTTAAAATCAAGTCCAACCATTAACCCAGCACCGCCAAGTCCACCACTAAGCCATGTCTGCAAGTGCTGTATCTACAGGTCTTAAACACCTCCAGGGATGGTGACTCAGCCACTTCCCTTGACCACAGTGACCACATGGACGTCGTAACCCAGCATGGAGCAGGGACAGTCCACAGTACCTTTGGAATAGGTAAAAATTCCCTGAAGTGGTGTGTATACTGAGTTTTATATCGTGTGAGCTGGGGACTTTTCCACTGCTCAGCAGCTTCTAAGAAAGACCCCCAAATCATCCATTCAGTGCAGGAGACTTTCATTCCCTGAGGGGTGAAGCTACAGATAAATCATCTGTTTAACCAGGGAGAGGCTGCCCATTAGAAAAAGGTGATAAATCATCCTGTGATTTAAAATCTGAATTTAATTTCAGACACATGCAGCAAAAAAAGGGGAAGAGGGGAGATGGAGCATTAAGAAATTGCTATTTTGTCTCCAAAGCAATTGAGCAGCGTGTAATGAGGACCAGCAGGGACGGATATTCAAGGATGCAGCGCGGTTTCCTGAAACATGAACAGATGGAAAGCAACTCCAGTGTGTTGCTGATGGCTCCACCCAGATGCCTTTGTCCTGCTTCAGTGCTTCCACTTCCAAATTCACCACTTCCAGGGAACGACCGATACTGCAGCCCCACCCATGCCATCACCTGGGAGAAGTTCTTGGAGGGAGGTATTGCCTGAACTATGACAGGTCTTTGTTTGGGAGGCAACAGATGAGTTGTCTCTTGAGAAGAAAGTCACAGAATCATAAAATGGGTTGGAAGAGACCGTAAAGATCATGGAGTCACAACTTCCTGCCATGAGAAGGGCACTTTCTGCTAGACCAGGTTGCTCCAAGCCCCATCCAGCCTGGCTTGAACACTTCCAGGGATGGGGCAGCCACAGCTTCTCTGGGCACCCTGTACCAGGGCCTCAGCACCCTCCAGGAGTACAGCAAGGTTTGGAGGTGTAAATCACCTGGGATTCTAGGGCTCTTTCTGCCCTATCAAATTAATGAACTCCCCAGTTTACGCCCAAATCCTGATATCTCCAAATCCATGCCAGCACGAGCACAGACTGAGTCAGGGGCAGGACTCACAGTGATTTTTCAGAAAGAGGATCTGCAGGTAGCTGGCCATGGGCTCATGGATGAACTGAAGAGGTTCCCCCTGTCTTTGTCCTGCCAAGAGAAAGGTTTGACCTTGAGAACAAGGACACTGTAAAACTCAAACATCTTTACTTCTCTGTTTTTTTATTTGTTGTTTTATTGTTTTTTTCCCCATGAGATGTAACACGAAACTGCTCGTGGGTTTTTTTTTTTTTCCTCACAAAATACTCTCCTGCAACCTGCCAAGGTGGCCTGGAGAGGGTCAAGGCTGGAACAAATTGAAATCTCCAGGTATCTAACAGTCATTTTAGCTTCTCCACACGGTCCTTTGCGTTGCTGGGGTTTCTGCAGTCGGGTTGTTGTTTCAGTTGGCATCTCCAATCATTTCTATTTCTTGAAGAAGTGGAAATGCTGAGCCCTGTATCCCATGGGTGCTGATCTGCAGTGCCATGAGAGCAGGACCTGTCTGAGCAGCCTTTGGTGGGAAAGGCAAGACAACGTTGAGCAAAATATTCCTCGAGAGTAGTTTCTTTCTAACACATCCCAGTTTCCTGGCCCCACTGCTCCTGCATGAACTGCTTCCATATGAGTAAACGAGAAAATTCTGGTTCAGGAATTACCACCAACTAGTGGATGGCTCCTGTGCTCAGCAGCTACCCACTCACATGATGTCTGAAGCTGTGTGTATGTTATTCCCTGAAGTACCAGGAATGTTCTTATACATCTAAATTCAGCTCAAAATTTGCCATGGTTTGTGCAGCGATTAATGGAAGGTCTGAGCTTATTTCGTGCTGCCGGCACCGTAATCAGTTTACTTGGGGATTCACACTGGGGATTAACAATTTTGCAAAGATTGTTACACCAGATACAGTTCCCAGAGGTAAAAATGCCATTTTTGACATGATTAACTGAGGGAAGTTGCAATTATAAATAGACATACATGGGGCTGGCAGGAACCAAGAAACTGAGTTGCAAGGGGATGCTCAGAGCTTGTTTTTACCCTACCTGATCGTTTCTGTCACTCTTAGGAGCACTGTGGTTCTTGGGCATTGCCCCCTATCTGTTGAACTCCTGGGACCAGGTATTTTGCCAGTGTAAATTTAAATCTCTGCCCAGTTTGCATTGGGAAAGGCCATTTGATGCCTTCACAACAAAATATTGCAGGTTGCATTGCAAATTGCCCGACACTTTAAGCAGAGAACTCCTCCAACTTATTTCATTGCTGTTACACCCACTTTCATGTGGTGTGAAGTGCAGCAGATTTCAGGATATTTCAGTTTAAAGGATTGAATTTTAATGAGACTATCTGTTAACCTCTCCAATCCCAGCGATTTCAAACACTCTGTAATTCAATGCAAACTCACTTTGACAACTATTTGGCCTCTTCAAAGAAATCCCTGCCTATTGAGAGGTCTAAGAAGGCTGTAAAATGTCCTTCATTATTCTTTAAGCACCATACAAAGGTGTCCTTATCTGTATCTTGCTTAATAACACTGTGCCCATGGGCATGGACCCAGGTTTTGGAACAGCTGGGATCATGGACCAAAGGCCCCTTGATTCAGCACATGTCCAGAGTGATCCCTCATCCTCCCAGAAAGCTCCATGGAAAGTTTTTGGATGGAGGAGTTTATACCAAGCAATTTTTGGGAGCCCTCTATGTGATAGAAAAAAAAAAATCCTCTGTCATTCATTTATGAAAAACATGTCACATCATGGATCTGAGTGTTAGATGAGCTTCCCTGCTCTCCTGCAAACAAAAATAATGGCATCCTACACACAGATAAAAGGAAATGTAGGAGGAAAGAAAGCTGCCTGGCCTCTGATTGAGACACAACAATTTCAGAGCCTTTCTTCTTGCTTTTTCACTTCCAGGTCGCTTCCTGGACCTTTACGCACATTTTCTTCCATCAGCTTTTGCTTCAGTCACCGAAAAGAAAAGAAAAAAAACAAACAGAAACTCGATGGCCCAGGGTGATGCTGTTGAGCAGAGCCCACCCTGCCAGCTTGCTATTTCTGGCTGGATCCTTTTAAACTTGTGGACGGCTCTGTAAGCCTTATTTACACTTATTTACCAAACTCCATCTGACAGAAAACACAGCAGCTTTTCTCCCCTCCTCTCCGTCGCTCTGCAGAAGGACTCACGCAGGCAGAACCACAGTGCCCACTGAATGGCAGAAAATGTGATGGGAATGGGTGTGAATCCTTGCTGCTACAGGAACAGAGGAGGAAAAGAGAGCAATACGTGTTCAGACATTTTCGGAGAGACCTCTCTAAGTGACCCCTGCAGACTCAAATGAGGACAGCGATGTTTCACACTGGGTGAATAGAACACCCTCTTCTGATCCAGGGTTTTTTTTTTTCTAGAATGGAGGGTGGCCCACTTAGATGTGGGACAGAGCAGCTGTTTAGCAACACAGAGCAACACCCAAAACCAGTGCCAGGCAGAAATTCTGCGGAGAAATGAAATGCCTGGGAAAACTGAAGCAGGTAGGATGTGATTTCTCGGCAGTGTGCAGTCACAGCAGCTACAGGAACAGCACTAATCCAATAAGAAGCACCACCTGCTCTGCTGAGCTCAAGAGCACCCTCAGCATGGTGATGGGACCCTGAAGTGAAAATAACATGAAGCCACTGCACCCCTACACAGGTCCTAGAGCAGACTCCTCCAATTCTGGGGCTTCTGTCTGCAGTGCTCATCACACATGGATGAGCTTCTGCAATATGGAAGTCCATGTGAGACAAATTCTTCCAACCCATTGCAGAGATCTTACAGCTGTTTCAGCCTTGCAAATAAAATTAAATGAACGTGGCCCAAACAAATCACTAGAGAAGGGACAAGATGTGCCGTCACTAAGCTTAAAACAGCCATGAATGAACCTGCAGAAGGATCATTAACATTTCAAATTTGGGCTTTGGAACAAGATGATCTTTATGGTCCCTTCCAACCCAAACCATTCTAAGATTTTATGATTCTATGATTCATAGGTTCATCAGCATTTTCCTTGCTAAAAATTCTTAGGTCTTTTCCTTTACAGAACAACAGCGTCTTCATATCTCTCCCACAAGGGCTTTAGGCTTCCTTGTTACTTCAGATGGGTGTAAACTCAGAGTAACCCTGATTAGGGCAAGGAAAAGTCACAGGGAGATTCTATGATTGATCTCTTCTCTCTTCTTTCTCTCTTCTCTTCTCTTCTCTTCTCTTCTCTTCTCTTCTCTTCTCTTCTCTTCTCTTCTCTTCTCTTCTCTTCTCTTCTCTTCTCTTCTTCTCTTCTCTTCTACTCTCCTCTCCTCTCCTCTCTTCTCTTCCCTTCTCTTCCTCTCGCCTCCACATTGGAATTTCAGCCAGAGCTGGTACTTACCTGCATTTAAAACATGATTGCTTTTGGCATAAGGGGCTTTGGGAGTTTCAGAGCAGCTTTTGAAATCAGAAAGATGCTCTTACTTTTATAGCACAGTGACTTTCAAAGGGAAATGGTGGCTGATGGATTTTGAAGCAGCTCCACAGCACCTCACATGAGAGTGGGAGAGTTGATGGTACACTGATACATTAACCAGTGCAGGGAAGGCTGGAGGACACTGAAAAATAATAATTATGGTCCCTGGCATGACTTATTCCCTCTCTAGAAACTCCAGGAACTGTAGCAAATACCTCAACCCCTCGAAGGTCATTCCTTGCACATGGTGCTTTCTCAAGGAGACCGTGTGGGAGAAGGATTTGAAGGATCAGGAGCTCCCTCTGCTCTCCTGGTCTGCACTCACTCGGCCAAGCTGAAGGATTTCAAACACACATCACAAGTCATCTGCCTGGTGAGATCCCAGAGGAGAGCAGACAGTGGATTGAATCTGAAAACAGCACTAGATAACTTTTTTAATAACCAATAACTAATGAAAAGTGCACTGGCCAGAGAAATTGTGAAATCACAGAAACTCCTGGAATAAATAAATAAAAGCCCTGCTTTACTGGAAGCGGTTCTGTAGTGAAACCAACTGCAGTGAGACGTGGAACAATCTGCCAGTAATGGATAACATTTATCACATTCATGGATTCATGGAGCCATTCTGCACACCTGAGGCTGCTAACAACGTGGGGGACGGGGGGGAGCTGCACTAAAGGCCAACATATGGCAGTAAATCTGGAACAGCTGAACACTGGGATAAATTCACAGTAATAATTCCAAATTTTTAGGGCCGCGACTTCCCAGTTGCCCTGTAAAGAAATATCAGTGTAGGGGATTCAAAACATCTTTTCATTGATGAGTTGCATGGAAAAAACAAAAGTGAAATTCAGTCTTAAGAGCAGATTTCCTGCAGCTAATTCCAAATATTAGGCATCTTCTGTAAGGAAGGATTCTACAACAGTCAGGAGAAACAGCCACCTCTGGACATCACTTCCCACTTCACCTTCTGTTGGGAGACTTGTTCACCCATCACACAGAGAAACAAATCTGCATGACCATCATGGAGCTGGAAAAGGACACAGGGTTTAAATTACTAGATCACAGAAGAGAAAATTGATGCCTTAATTTTCATTTTACTGATTATTTGTACTGGCTCTCTGTTTGCCTTATTCCTGCAACTCTCAGAGGCACGCGAGGAAATAATTAAGGCATAATCTCTTTTTGCTTGGTAAAATATGGAGCAATAAATGGCTGCTGAGATTGATTAGGGGCTGGAGCAAAGCAAAAGCCTGGGGTAGATTTCACATTGCTGTTTCTCAGGATGATGCAAAGAAATTGAAGTCGAGTCTTCTGCAGGTAAATCACAGGCCCAAATTTGGGAAAAATAATCCCTGTGCACAGCTCCTTTGCTTGAGGTGACTGAATTGTTCTGTAGCGTTTCTGCTTTTTGTTGTCCAGAAAAACTGCAGCAAAATCAGTTTCTTTGAATGGATGACCAAACTTCAAAAGAAAATATAACTGAAAAGCCAGTGTGAAAGCCACACTGAAATATAGGATTTTCTGAACCAGCTAAGAGGCTGGAAAACCACTTCTCTCTGCCCCAAAGCAGCACCAAAGAGTTGTGGGGCCACGACTGATGCCACAAATCAATCAGGATGTTTAAATTCCAGGCTGAAGTGGAGGCCATGAATAATCCATGTAGGATGCAGAGGACACAAGGAAGGTTGCACAGGGCAGAAGTGGCTGCCAAACAATGTAGGAGAAACCACTGAAAATGGGAAATCCCTTCCCCAGAAAGATGCTTCATTTTGCAGATTAACAATGGTGCCCTAGAAGCAAACTGGCTTTTCCTCTTTTCCTTTCCTTTTTCCCTTTCTTTTAATTTTTCTTTCTATTAATTTTCAATTTTCTTTTTCTATTTTTCTTTTCCATATTCTTTCATTTTCTCTCTTTCGCTTTTCACTTTTTCCTTTTTCCTTTTCTTCATTTTTCTTTTTTTTCTATTTTTTCCTTTTTTTTCCTTTTTGTTTTCTTTTTTCTTTTTCATTCTTTTTTATTTTTTTGTTTTTTCCCGTCTTTTTTCTCTTTTTCATTTTCTTTCCTTTTTTTTTTTGTTTCCATTTTCCCTTTTAAGAGTTTACAAAGTTATTCCATTTTAGAAAGTGGTCTATGTTAGCTCATCAGCTGCCTGCCCACATGGCTGAGTACCTGCTTTCCTGCCTTCTCCTCCCACTCTTGGGTTGGCTCCCGCAGCCCAGCTCCCTGCCTGAAGGCAAAAGTGTAACTGACAAAGACTGGGGAGGTTGGCAGGCAAGCACCATCACTTCAATATTTGCTGATAGACAAACAATGCTTTTGTTGCAAAAATAAGTGTGACGAATAGCCACATGAAAATTTAGATGTTAAAAATAAAAAAAAAATATTTTCCTTAGAAAATCATCCCAGGTAAGTTTCTCCCCCATTGCATGGATCACAGGGAATGATTTGCCCTGTGGGGAGAGGCAACTGCAGGATTGGCTGAGATTGGATTTAGATTTAGATTTAAAAATTAGATTTAGAGATAAGGGATGCAGGAGTCAAATCTGAGCACAGGCATGAGTGTGGCTGAGCATTCACAGTTCCCTCTTGGTGTCCACTGATGGCTCCACCCCTGGGCACACCTGTGTCAACTATTCTGATATGATGATCCCCATTCTGTGATTTTGATGCTGTGTGAACCACAAGTTCATAGTCAGAAATCTGGGAATGTAGTGACCAGTGAAGTGTAAAGTGAAAATAAACTCTGATCCTAAGTCGTGCTGATAGAACAATATTTGTGTGTGTCAGAGACCAGCAGTTCTGAAAAGTGATCATGCAACGACCAGTGACAGTCTGCCCCTTCTTGATCCCACAACAACCATAAAATGTGCTCAGCTGAAGTATTTGATACTTTTCTTGTGGAAGGGATGATGCTCAAACCCAGGGAAAGCAGCTGCTGCGGAAGGTGAACACTCTTCAAAAGCCACTCACAGCTCCACACTTCCCTCCCTCGTATTCTTGTCATGTTTTCCTTCTTATCTGTAGGTCAAGTATTAATATGAAACTGTAAAGGCAGAGGTAACTTCCTATTGATCTAGAAAATAAACTGGGAGACAAAAAGCGGAGAGACCAAAAAGACAACCCTGCTGTGGTGCCTTTGAAAATTAACTCAGCATCTGTGTTTGGACCTTCTCATGCAGATTGGGGCAAAGGAGGAAGCTGAAAGGAGAAGAAAGATGTATAAAAGTAACTTTAAAAATATGTTTGTCCCAGATCCGAAAGGATGAAGACACAAAAAAGAGGGAGATTCATCTTGAAGCCTTCCTGGAGATTGATGGAAGCAATCTATTTTAACACAAGGAAAGCACTTGGATTTGATCAGTGGTGACTTAAGAGATCTCCAAACTGAATCAAACTCCTGCTGTTTTTGTGATTTTTACTTCCCTCTCCTCCTCCTCCTCCCATTTCTGATTCCCATGAGAAGCCCACCAGGAGCAAACAAGGAGAGCCCAACCTGCTGCTGGTGTAACTCAGTTTCACCCTGGGGATCTGGGGAGACCCGACCTGAACTGTAAGACTGGGTTGCACAAACTCCAAGCAGAGGGGAAGGCTCAGACAGTCTGAGCTCATGAACTTACTCCCCGAGAGAAGGGAGAAGCCTTGGTGAAGGGTATGGAGAGCTCATTACAGCTTGTAGCTTTCTATACACTCCTGCCAAACATATCTATGGCTCCACCTCACTGAACAGCATCATTTTAAAACTCTTTGGCTCAGTGGTTTTTTAGTCCATAAGGGGTGTAATTTAGCATTGACTCCCATTAACTCCAGGGGAGACACTCAAGTTGTGCCAGCTGAGATCTGGCACTCGATAGTCCATTAGCCCCCTAGCCCAGGTAGGAAAATATTCCTACATCAGATCAACTGTCACCTCATTCCTTGTCTGCCCTTCTTTTATATAACACACCTCCACCTTGATGGATTTACTCTATTGTGCCAGACAAAAAAATCCAGCCCTCTACTTGAAAAACAGGACTTGTTTTCTCTCCTGCTTTTCTTTCCCTTGAAGGCCCGGTACTATCCTGGCATTCTGAATTGGGGATGAAACAAAACCAATTCAGGATCAGGGCACACGAGGAAAAGACAGTCAACCTGCAGAGGATCAAAGAGGTCATTTCTCACAGAAGCATCCTCAGAAATGAGAAGTAATGAGCTGAGACATCCTCAACAGCTTTTCAGAATGCAAAGCACTGGGCAGCTGCTCAGGTGGATAAAAAGAGATAACCAACCAACCCACTTTCTTCCTTTTTTTTTTTTCTTTTCCTTTTATTTTTAGCCAGAAGATGTGTTTAGTCCGAGGTGAACAAATCTGTCATGTTGGTGAGATTCTCCCTATCACAGCACCACTCTGAAAAGGACAGCTACTCCAAATGGGTCACTTCTGCCATCAACCACAGGGTGAGCACAGCGGTGGCTGATTAACGGCGTGGGGTAAAAGCCATGTAGGACAAGGATGAGGTGAAACCTTGCTCAGAAACGAAGCTGTGGTAGAAATGAAGCGGGTTTGGTTGTAATTTTCCAGGAGCCTGCAGCCACAGCTGCAGCAATGAGCCCTTGAGTTCATAGCTCTGGGCTGTTGCCCTTCTGCTGCAACACTGGGCACATCTATGCCCTAAGATAGTCCAGGCTTAGGCCCACAGCTGTGTTCAGTCAGCCTGTGAGGGTGGCAGAGGTTAGGATATAGAAAAGTGTCACCCAAACTGAGAGTCTTCAGAGAGAAGGATGTCCCTGCAAAGGCCACCAAACTGGGGATCGTTTTAGCCATGTCATGATAGCTGAGGGAGGAATATCCACATCCACCAGTTCTAGGTTTTCGCCTAGATCACAGAACCATAGAATGGTTTGGGTTGGAAGGGACCTTCAGGATCATCTTATTTCAATCCTTCCACTAGATAGGTTGCTCCAAGCCCTGTCCATCCTGGGTTTGAACTCTTCCAGGGATGGGGCATCCAACTCCAACAACTCCTCTGGGGAATCCATTTCAGTTTCTCACCAGCCTCTATTGACCTGAATCAAGAGATTTTCAAAGTCTCCTTCTACACTCGAGAGCGAGAAACCATAGGTGGGATTCATCTTACCTGTCTTCAGGTGTCTGTGTCTGCACAGGATTTCTGGCCTCCTACAATAGAGGATGTCAAGTCACCAGAGTCAGTAGAGGCAATGTCACAGCTCTGCTCGTGCTCAGACAGATTCCTAAATTTTGTCAGACAAATCATGCCCTGAACTTGGCTCTGTGAAGACAATCTGGGGTGACTTGCTCAGATGGAGACACCTGTACTGAAGGCATCCATCCAGGCCAGGTAGTTTTCACCTGCAGAGTGTTTGGAGAAGGTGTCTGCCTTGGATGTACGTTATCGGAGTTGACTCCAGTGACTCCAAAGAAGACCTTGGGTGATCAGTGGGTTTCCTGTTTTGAACACAGAACTGTCATGCAGACATCAGTCAAAAATCAGAGCTCATCCTCTGCCATCTGGTCTAGCACAGGCCACCAAAAACCTGTCAATAGTGATTTTACTGGGAAAATTTACCACAGTTCCCTCCTTGCACATGGGAATGACTGTGCTACCTAAATTGTGGGGTATCTGCCACAGCACCTTAAAAGCTTCCAGACTCGCAAATTTGAAAGGGAAGAGTTTTCTTCCTGAAATTAAGCTTTTTCTGTTGGTTTTTTTTTCTTTTTTCAAACAAGACATGCAATTTATTCCAGTATGACCCAACAACTCACCACACAAATGAGTAAGAGAAGAGTAAATATCATCATTCAGATGCAACTTTATGTAGATCAGTAAAAGAAAACCACAGGAGAGATACATTACAAAACTAAATTCTGAAATTTGAAATCACGCATGAATCTTGAACTATCCTGGGACTAGATCTGCCTGGATTGAGGATGATTTCAACTTGCAGCCTTTATTGAAAAGAACTGAGCACCGATGTCCAGCCAGAGAGATGTGGATTCATGTTTATGAGCCGCCTGGCAAATACTTACGCACCTCCCACAAAAACCCTCTAATTAAATGTTAATTAAATGCAACACATTAGGCTTAGCAGACTCTCTGCTGCTGAGTTATATACATACACTGCAGACACTCTAATGAAATACTTGACTTTGATTTACGAACATGAATGCAGCTAGAACTGGGGCTCGCGCTGGTATCTAATTTTGCACAAAACAAAGGAGGCTGCCTTGCCTCTGCTAATGGTTCCAGCTTTTTAATGAATACTTCCAGCCATGATGCAATTACACAGTAACTTACAGGCAGGGAAGTGACACAAGCAGAGAAATGCCTTCCAAGGAGGGGACCTCCTCTCCTGGCAGTGGGGAAGGATTTTGCTGGGTCTCCAGCAGCAAACGCCCTTCAGCCGCCAGAGTGATCTCATTTCAGTCCTCGTTGCTCTCGCTGCCATCACAAAGCCTTGCTTGATCTGAAGGGATGGAAACAGCAGGTGAGGCTCAGATTGTGTCATGCCCGTTACAGTCAAGATGATGAAGGGCCATGGGTGAAAATCATAAGGAGGAAATTAGAGGTGTCACTTCAGGAGTGAACTCGTTTATGCAGATGGCTCCTGATAGAGCTTCTGAATGCTATATTCACTCATTTCACATACAAAATAATCAACACATTATTAACCTTTATTCAGCTTCAAAGTAAGCAAGTATCACAGAATCACAGAATATTCTGAGGTGGAAGGGACCCGCAAGGATCATCGAATCCAACTCTTAAGTGAATGGCCCACATAGGGGTCAAACCTACAACCTTGGCATTATTAGCACCGTGCCCTAACCAACCTAATTCTGGCCCGAGTATGGAGTTACCTCAAGTTTGCCTCCTTTTTATTCTTATTTTCCACCTGATCCCAGTGCAGACACCGACTGGCAAATCTAGAAAACAAACTCTGAAGTACTTCTTATTCCCAACAAGCAAGGTGAAGCCTGGCATATGGGACAACTGAAACTCTCCAGGATTTGCAATATTGCTCATTTTCTCCTGGGCTTTTTGAAAGAATTCTCCTTTAGTGTCCAGAAATGGAGGCAGATCCTGTCATGCCATGTATTACAAGTGATAATCAACACCTGGCACAGGGTATGAATCCATGTGGTGTCCACAAAATACATTGGTAGAGGAACAATATTTTTACAGTTTTCACAAAAAAGCCCTCCAAACCTCTGAGACTACTGGGAAGTATCCACCAGCCAGGAAAGCTTCCAGTTATCCTTCCCAAGGACTCTTCCTGGCTCTTTTGGTAATGGCCCACCCAGCAAAAATGCATATTAAATTGCCCCATGAATTTTTGAGGCCTTGTAATGACCTCAGGCAGAGTTTGCACTGCTGCACCAACGCCAGTAACTGGGTTGGGACTTTTAATATTGGCTGTGGTATCTCCTCCCTCCACTGTGACTGAGTTCTTTTTAAGCTTATATCTCATTCTCCCTGAAAATGTGTGGATTATTTCTCAATGTGAAGAAAAGTATTGCTGTCCAAGCAAACCCAGCAATGCAGAAAGAGAAACTTGAAAATAACAACCCTTGCTGAAGTGGCAGGAGGCTGAAGTCACTCGTGTTGTGTAGTACTTTGAGATTCCCAGAATGGAAGACGCGGCTGAAATGCACATTAGTGTCTCAGGGACAAAAAAAGGAAAGATCAGATGAAATAATGATAAGAAAAGGCAAAATAAATGAGTTCTCGCCTCCCTGAGGGCAGGCTGTGCTGGTTTTATGAATGTGAGAACTTATTCTTGGCCTTACACAGGCATCTGTGAAAAATGTGCCACTGTTGCATCCCTCTGTGGGTACCCTGTCAGAAGGAGTGAGTGCGGCGAAATTCAGCGCACCTGACACGTCCCGCAGGAAGGCGTGAGGGACTGACCACATCTTTCTGGAGGGCTCTGTGTGCGCCACAGCTGACTAAAGGACCAGCAAGGTCAGAGACTACCTTGGATGTAGTCCTAGAAAACCATCCAGGCGCACTAAATAAAACAGAGGCCAGTAGGCATCTGGGGAGAAGTGATCTTAATGCATTCGGATCAGAGATGTCGCCGGCAGAAGGCTCAAGCAGCAGAGCTCAAGGCATAAAGACCATGGGAAGCTTTACCTTAAACAGAGGTCCTTACTTGTGAGGAAATAAAAACTAATGCTGAAAACACCTCATTATTCCATATTGCTAAGTGGGAAGGAGGGAGCTTTACTTGAGAAGTCCCAGACACGACGACAGAAGAGGCTGTTGCAGGAAGAAGGCAGAAAAAAATGGACATTCAGGGACTTTACTCGTTAGCACAGAGCTACAGAAGATCAGAATGTTCCATACCCATGGAGAAAAATTATTTTTAAAGTATCAGAAAACCTACTCCTCCAGGATGAGAAGGTTCACACCAGGCAGTGCCTGTACTCTGAGTTCAGAGGGCAGAGAAATGTTACCCCTCAATCCCCATAAATCACTCACTTTCTTTTTGGCAAGAGGAGGGGGAATTTTAAGGACTTGAATTCTTCAAGGGACACCATAGGCTGGTTTTGGCTTCAAAAGAAGTACGGAACATCATTTTTGGGGCTCAAAAGGCACCTTAATTAACTATAGTCAGCCAGGTGTTGAACATACCATTGAACTCAATGAATGACCTGCAAAGACCAAATTATGCTGCTATTACCAAATTATGCTGCTTATTTAGGCAACTGAGTTCTTGTTTCAGCCTAGCCTTTGTGGGTTAAACTATTCCCCAGCCACAGGAGCTGAAAACATTGAATGCAGCTGACATGGTCCCAACCTAAAACTTACTAATCCTGAAGCTATGCCTGTTTCAAAATATTCCTTGATTTTTGAGATTTATGGCCTAAATATTAAGAAATTAAGAAATTCCATTAAGTTAAGGTACTTTTTTTTCCCCTTAAAAATCATTAGTTCTTTCCTTCTCTACATGGAAAAACTTGTAATTTTTTGCCTTTGAAAACATTGTAATACATTGCTGGATCTCTGTCCTGGTTTCAGCCAGGGTAGGGTTAATTTCTTCTCAGTAGCAGTTCCAGTGTTATGTTTTGCATCTGGAATGAGAATAGTGTTTGATAACACACTGATGTGGGTTTTTTTTGCTAAGCTGTGTTTAAAAAGTCAAGGACTTCTTCCTTGTCTCATGCTCTGTCAGAGGAGGTTTGTAAAAGGAACTGGGAGGGAGCATAGCTGGGACAGGTGACCCAAACTGACCAAAGGGATATTCCACACCACAGAACATCCCGCCCAGTAGATAAAAGGGAGGAGTTACTGGGAAAGGGCTGACCTTGGTTTGGGAAGGGGGGCCTGGCACTGGTCAGAGGGTGTGGAGCAATTCTATTGTGCACCACTTGTGTTTCCCTTTTTATTATAATTTAGCTTTATGACTGTATTTTGCTTTCTTTTCATTATTAAACTGTTCTTATCTCAACCTACAAGCTTTACTTTGATTCTTCTCCCCATTCCACCAGAGTGGGATGGAGAAAGGGGAGGCTGAGCGAACGGCTGCTTAATTTCCAGCTGGGCTTAAACCATGGCAATCACAAAGTTCTTAAAAGATGCATATAACTTATAGCGTATTTCCCTTGAACAGACTTCAAGAGAGCGAAACAGTCAGTGGTTTTTAAAACTGGCTGGTTCTCCTACAGCCCAGACTGATCTACTTCCAGGGTGGAAGAAACTGAGAGAAGCAATTAGGGTGATAAAATCTAAGTTAATTCTGCTGAAACCTAGATGTTAAACACCACAATGAAAGTAAATGCTGCTTATCTGTCTGTTGAGGGGAACAGTGAGAAACTGAGCAAAAAACTAAAACATGTAAGAGAACGGACAAGTGAGTTGCCCACTATGAATGAAGTATGTGAACAAATCAACGGCCACCAGGACTTCAGGTTGGCCACCATGAAGTTAATTTTGTAGCAGCAGCAGGGACTCAAACACAAAGCTGATTAGTGTTGGATTAGGCCGTCAGTGGATGAGAGAACAGGGCAATGCTTTACCTGTAGAGCCTCATGGTCTGTGATCCACAGGGAAGAGTTATGGTTCCAGGGGGTTGGATGATGTTTCAGGTCTCTTCCAACGCAAAACATTCTATGATTCCTCTCCCTGAAGAAAAACGTGGATTTCACAAAAAAACGTTATATGAAGACAAAGTCACTGGGCCCATGGATGTGGGAAATACTAAAACCTGGTTTCTTGGGAAACTGCTTCTCACACTGTCTGTAGAGGATTATGCCAAAATTGTAGTTTGAATTCAGCCTTATTGGATGTCAGACAGAAAGAGATTCTCTTAATGCCCAGCAGAAGGGAACAGCAGGGAAATCACAATCCAACAGTCAGGACCATTCTCCCACTGGAACCAGCAACTCTGCCTCTCTTTACCTGGGAGCCCATTCATTTTCACCCAAGCTTGTGAGAATTTAATATTTTCCTTCTGTCAGGTTTCACTTGCATTGGCCAACAGACCCAAAAGTCGTAAGAAGAGAACAATGGACAGGCTTAAGTGTGCAGTGTCAGGTGATTAAGCCTAGAACTCGTCAGTGGTGAGTTATGACACCCAGAGCTGAGATGCTGCCAGGCCAAGGAAGGTGCACTGAGACAGAGCTTGTATTTGGTAAAAGAAAAAACCTAGAAATATGTGAGTGAGTAGTCTGAAGTGCAGGGGAAGAACTGAAAAGGAGATAAGTTTGAAGAAGACACAAAACTGGGAGGAATGGCTGCTACGCCATGGGACAAGACAGCCATAGGGATTTTTGTGGGTGTTAAAATTGCCTTTTCCATTTTAAGGGAGCAACCAGTGGTCTGCTCTAACAATAATGCACTGAATCTTTCATGTTGTCCACAACCAATTATGCCCAGAACTGGGATCACTTTAATAACAGAGGTGTCAGTTGCCTGCAGACAACCTGTGATTAGGCTTGGCATCGTCACACCTACCTATGAAATGGGCACCCACTAAACCTGCTGGTCTTGGCTCCTCCCTCCCTCACCCAACAGAACAAGATCAGCACCTAGAGAGGTGATTCATCTTCCTCTCCCCCCACACCTGATCCCCCTCCCAAATTATGGTGGGATGAATCACCCTATGGAGGCATCACTCAAGCCCTAATAGATATTGAGGAACTCTACTTGATTGTCTTAATAAATGGTACAATTCTTAGTTGGCTTAAGTTTAAATCCGGCCCAGAGCATGACTTTGTTGCTGCTGTGGCTTCTCTCTCTCTGGGCCATGAGTTTTCTGGGTTTATGAGATGGGGATTTCTCCATCACAGCAATATTCCAGGTGGCAGGAGCGGCCTCCAATCCAAACAGAGCCCCATCCCTGCAGGAACAGCACAACGTTATCCAACTCCAGCTGAAAGCTCGGTGTCACAAATGATCAAATCTCTTGATATTGACAGGAAATCATTTAGAGCTGCAGGAAAGAAAAAGCCATCAACTTTTTCACTGTGAAAGCCAATCCTTGTTTTTCCAGTGGTTGCTCTGGTGTGTGTTGTGTGGTTATCAAGTTTTGGGGAATGAGGGAAGACACAGATGACTTCAGAGACTCATCTTCACTGCAATTTGCTTATACTCTGCATGAATAAATTCCATTCAAATGACCTTGAGGAAAATATTAATAATATGATAATGAGTCATTTGCATACACTGCTGAATATGTTGTCAATTCAAACAAAAGAGTTTGTCCAGAGCTCTTTGCCAGCAAACAGAGAAACAGAACAAGTCACTCTGAGAGTAACTCCTACATCGAACCCCCCAGCTGATACCTGAAAATGTTGGTGACAAACTTGACTTTTTGGTAAGATTTTTTGAATGCCAGATCATAGCAAGAGGCAATGGGACTTGGGCATTTAAAAAATATTTTGTACTGTTCAGAGCTTGATTTCACACAATTTTCCCTTTTCCTCTCCTGATGATTTCTTGCATGCTTTAGCATTCCCCAAACATCAGAAAAAATATTACCTGTCTGTAAGACATGACAAATTCACTTCAGTTGTGCTTTCCCCAAAATCCATTAAAATTTGAATTTAATTTTATCATCACTGAGTTATACACGAAGAACAAAGCATGAAACCAGCCTTGCCCACACAGTTTTAGGTATTTTATCTGTGCTGTACCTCTCCCTGAAATGAAGCTCTGATAATTTCTTCCAGGTGATTTAGAAACTTGAAAATTTCATCCAAAGTTGAAAAAAATCCCCACTGTGGACTTATCATTTTCATCTCCCTTCATGGTGTTACTTTCCCCGTGGTGATCACATTTATTATGGGCATGGAAAGGACAGTCTCAAACATGAAATATGTGCTTTGTGTGCTAAAAGGGCTCATTCCTCAAAGCTGAGAAAAATTTTTGAGAGAAATTGACACAAGTGTAGACAGGAAATTGTGAATGAAAATTGAGTGTCTTGTAGGAATAATTTATTAGATGGCCCAAAGCCAAGCATTCACAATCAAGACAGGATAACTTTGACTAAAAAGCTATTAGAATTTCCTGATAAAGTGAAAGCCTCAAGTAGAAGTATCTATATATAGGCCTGTTATCTTTGTGTCTGTGGGCATTTATTATGGTTATTTACTTCTTTACTTCTTCAGTGTGCACTGGACTTTTTTTTCAGGCAGATGAAAAAAAAAAAATATGTATTTTTTCATAGAACCAGAGAATGGTTTGGGTAGGAAAAAGACCTCTAAGATCATGGAGTCCAACTGTTAACCTAACACTGCCACCTTCGCCACTAAACCATGTCCCCAAATGCCACATTCTCGTGGTTTTTGAAAGCTTCCAGGGATGGTGATTCCACCACTTCCCTGGGCAGCCCATTCCAGTGCTTGACAACCCTTTCAGTGAATAAATTTTTCCAAATATCCAACCTGAACCTCACCTGGTGCAACTTGAGGCCATATCCTCTTGTCCTATCACTTGTTACCTGGGACTTTGTCATCAGTTTGCACAAAGCCTCAGCAAAACTGGCTCTGAACCCTTCCTGTGATGGGGCATCCGCAGCTTCTCTGGGCAGCTTGGTCCAACGTCTCACCAGATTGCATTATTCAAATTTTCATCCCCCAGCATCCCCATGTCCTTCTCCTCAGGGCTGCTCTCAATCCATTCATCCCTCAGTCTGTATTGATAACCAGAATGGCTTTCACACAGGTGCAGCACCTTGCACTTGGCCTTTTTATGCACGTATTTTTCATTATTTACTTTTCTTGGCATTTGTTTTTTTACTTAGAAATCCCAGATGAGAGGGCAAACAGAAAAGGACAAAGTTTTAAGAAAGAATAAGTAAGCTGGGAAAACCCCAAACTGGCAAGAATCTGAGATAAGAATGAAGGCAAGAATGTGAAAGGCCAAAAATGTAGCTGTCTCCAAGTAATGCCATTTTGGAATATCCTGAGCTGGAAGTGACCCACAAGGATCATCAAAGTTCAGCTCTTGGCCCTGCACAGGACACCCCCAATAATGCCACCATGTGCCAACATTATCCAAATCTTCTTGAACTCTGTTAAGTTGATGCTGTGACCACTGCCCTGGGCAGCCTGTTCCAGTGCCTGGCCACCCTCTGGGTGAACTTTTCCTGATCTCCAACCTACACCTCCCCTGACCCAGCTTCAGGCCATTCCCTCAGGTCCTGTCACTGGTCACCAGAGAAGAACTCAATGTCTCCCCTCATGAGGGTGTTGAAGACCACAATGAGGTCTCCCTTCAGCCTCGTCTTCTTCAGGCTGAACAACCCAAGTGACCTCAGCTGCTCCTCAAGCCTTGAATAAACATTTCTGTTCTATTTTAGGACATCTCAAAACTTGCCGAGACTTTCAGCCTCGGCAAGATTAAGTTTCCAAACACTTGAGGATCCCAGAGACATTTTGAAAGGCAATTAGGAAAGAAGTCAGTAGGAGTTATGGCCACAGCAATGGGTTATAGGGATGGGGAAGACCCATGGGACAACCTGGGCCTGTTCCAGCAGCTTCATCCAGCCAAATGCCAAGAACAAGGAACACGGGCTGTGCTTAAGAACAGAATATGATTTTCCAGCTCACAGGGGTTGCAAATAGGGATTTGGGAGTGGGATGGCAACCAGCCATGACCTCCCAACACAATGCTGTGGCAAGAGCAGCCTTTGGCTGGGTGACCAAGGGAGAAGTGAGTGGGAGTGAAAAACAGTTCTCTATTTACAGAGAGAGTTGGTCAAGCTGGTATTGCTGAATTTGCGTCACTTTGTGGCTGATCTCTTTCAAAAGGTCACTGGAAGTTCTGGAAAATACTGCATTAGAAGTTAAGATGAAGAGAAAGTTTCCTTATTAAAAGAGACATAAAGAGGTCATGCTGTTTATTGAAACAATAATAAAAAAAGAAAAGCAGTGCCTAGGTTGTGGCACAGACCTACCTGCATCAGAGGAAATTGGAGCTGTTCAAGCTTTTAAATCTGGCAGAGAAAGGCAAAACAAATACCTCAAACAGAAAACCAAAAAAATCAAAATTAGAGGAAAGACACACATTATTAACAGTGATTAATCACTGAAACAAACTGTCCAGGGAGGAGACAGAATCTCATCTTCTGATGTTTTCAGAGCAAATGTATTTGCTTTCTCAGGCAGGATGCTTTCAGTAAACATATGATTGATCTTGATACAGGAAGAACCAATAGAATTTAAGAAAGTGTTCAAAAATATGACTTAATGACCCTTATTCTCTTATCTTTTCTTCTAAAGCTTTTATGAGTCTATGAATTGTACCTAATTAGCTGTATTCAGTCATTACAGAGATAATGAGAACACCCTGGTTACATCAGAACCAAGATCATTTGCATAAAACACCTCCAAACAAGCACAAAAGTCTGCCAGACAAAAATTTACTATCAATTGACAATGGAAAGAGGGAAAATATCCTTTTTCTCTGCCCCACTGATCTTTATTCTCATTTTGTCTCAAGGAGTTTCTCCTGGCCAGGACATCTTTGGTCTGAGACACTCTATGTTTCTACACCTGTCATTTTGCTTGCAAGCCTTTTAAAAAATTGATATTGTCTCAAAAGGTCTGATCTCCTCAGCTTGCTGTTCGTTGCAGAGGCTGAATGCAATGCCTGAGTTCCTTTTCAGTCTGAGTGTTCAACACTGCTTAAAAACATCACTTAGGCGATGTCCCAGATGGCCACCAAGGGTAGTGGATATTCAGACAAGAAAAGGAAGAGAGTCATGTATTGGTATTTGATAGCAGCACGAATATCAAGGGCTGTCATATAATGTCTGTGCGGGAGTTGGTTTATGTTAACGTGATCTCAGAGAGAATCATACAGTGCAAAATTATAGCAACACTGTTATTATTATGACATTATTAAATAATGCCAAAATTAGCATTTTAAGCCACTTTCTTCCCTTAACTAGCTAATCTTCAGCCAGAACACTGCCCTGTAACAATATATAATGCAAAGTCTATCAGGCTGGGAACAGAATGGTTCTGGGGGTTGGAACATTAATTAGGAGCAACAGGATTCTGATTTATTCTATTCCCATTCATCAACACGGCTTGGGTGCTCTTTTTCTGATCTGGATTCTGTTGTTTACCTGCTTTTCTTCGGCTTGTTAGTAAAGCATCCAGGATTCCCAAGCAGTCTCCCACCTAAACACTGCCAGACTTTGAATGGGTTCGTTTCCAAGAAGAGATGAAAGCAGCACAGTTGTTCCAAAATGGGCATAGGCCAAAACATTCAATGCTCACAGCCAACTGCTCATGAACTGTCTACACACCAAGAGTTATTGGCAGGCAGCGTATGGCAAATGTGCTGCTCTTCAGAAAACTGTGATCTCTTTGTGAGCCACTTTTAAGTAGATAAACGGACCAAACGGTTTGCTATGAATTATACACACCATTTCTGTATGTCACCAGATGTGTTTCAGTGTAAAATCACCAGTTTGCAATGATTAGTTATCAAGCTGGAGATGAGGAGAGCTTGGACAGGCATTTTCAGCCTGGCTTTTAAACCCTTGCCAGGCTAAATCAAATTATGCCCAGATATCAAATGGTGCCTAATAAATGCCAGTACTGATAATGAGCACCTGTATTTTTCACTGCTATGTCCCAGTGTTGCAACAAAGATACATTGAAAAGAGGAATTGTTGTGTTTGAGCATAAAAATGACCACTACAATTGCTCCAGTAATTGCTGGTCACCACAATGTCACTGATGGCAAGTCACATGAGGAAGAATGGGAAAAGGTTTACAGATGTGGATTCATATCATCCCTTGCCATGTCTTGGAGGGTATCCTTGCTCTTGTGTGTAACTTCAGATTTTCATCAGAATAAATTTTGGCAATTTTTTTTCTAGATTTGTGTCCTGTAATTCACTTCAGATCAAGCTTTAACCCCTTCACTCTTGAATTCAGGGAAGTATCCTACAGTTTAAGAACATGGATGGACAGTCACACATAAGCTGCAAGCTTTTGTCAGCTTCTTCATGTGGTTTTCTCTCTACAACAAAAAAGTTCATGGAATTGTTCAGGTTGGAAAAGTCATCTAAGATCATTGAGTCCAACCTTTCTGCCAGCAATTTCAAAGCCACCACTAAACCAAGTCCTCAAGTGCCACATACAGCTTTTAAATCCCTCCAGGGATGGGGACTGCACCACTTCCCTGGGCAGCCTGTTCCAATGCTCGACAACACTTACCACGAGAAAAATTTTCCTAATGTCCAAACTATATCCCCTGGTACAACTTGAGGCCTTTTCCTCTTGTCCTGTCTCTTGTTCCCCAGGAGAAGAGATCAACCCCCACCAGCTACACCCTTCTGTCAGGGAGTTGTAGAGAGTGAGGTGTCTCTGAGCCTCCTTTTCTCCAGGCTGAGCCCTGCCAGCTCCCTCAGCTGCTCCTCATCAGCCTTGTGCTCCAGCCCCTTCCTCAGCTCTGTTCCCTTCTCTGGACATGCTCCAGCACCTCAACGTCTTTCTTGTTGTGATGGGTCCAAAACTGACCCCAGGACTTGAGGTGTGGCCTCATCAGTGCCCAGCAGAGAGGGACAACCACTGCCCCAGTCCTGCCGGCCACACTACTGCTGATCCAAGCCAGGTGCCCTTGGCCTTCTTGCCCACCTGGGCACAGGCTGGCTCATGTTCAACCAAACCAACACCTCCAGATCCTTCACCACCAGGAAGCTTTCCAGCCACAGGAGTCTTTAGATGAGGTTTAACTCAGAGGAGAAAAAGGTCAAGCAAAAACTACCTGGGAAGTTCATTGGGAAGGGCAGTGGGGAACTCAATCCCTACAAGGCCAACTGTATAGAGCACAAGAACACATAAAAAACCACAGCATTCCCTCTCTCTCATGCCACACTTTCTGCTCAAATAGCAGCCTGATTGATGCTGGGGTGCTCACCCAGGCTGGAAGGTGAACTTTGTCTTCATGCTTACACAGCCTGATTTTAATTTAATGTTTCTCTTTCTCCCTTGTGGGTTCCTGTCCCTGCCCTGCTCTGTGAGTTCACTGGGTTTTATGAGTTATACGCTAATCATTCTGCCAGGGCTGGGCTCATCCATCATCTGGGCTCCAGCAGATGGATGAAGCTGGGTGGCTGCTCTCCTCACTCCATACCCCACAGCCTCCAGCAATCTGGAGGGACAGGCTGGTGGGTAGGGTTGGACCTGCTGGGAAAACGGGAGGAGAGCCTACTTGGCAGAGTAGAAAGGGCAATGGGATGCCCATTCCTCTCCACCACCTTGGAAGTGGATCTCCTCTCTCCACACAACTTCTCCTCAAGACAAAACGATCCTCCCGAAGTCCAGTGTGAGGATGGGGTGCTGGGGAGCTCCAGAAAACAGCATCAGTGTCAGTGAACTGCCAGGAACATGCTCTGCTCATCGCAGGTCTGCTGCCAAGGACCCTACAGTAATTCAGGCGAGTTTCCTCCCTGCTAAATGAGTTTACAGTGATGAATAGTGTTTTCTGAGTAATTTAATAATATTAATGGGATCTCATTAGGCTGGCATTCATTAACATTCTTGAAGGTGTATCCCCTGCTGGCAGTCTTTGGAAAGACTGGGATGGAAAAGGAAAACCAATATCCTAATTCATTCACATCCCTAAATACTTCCAATGAGGCAAAGGTTTTAAAGCACTTTATTGGTTTGGTTTATTTAATTTACGTCGCTTTTTGTGTACTGTGGTTTTATTTCCTACACAGGCAGTAAAACCAATATTGTTTAGCTAAAAGTGCCCTCAAGAAAGATGATAGTAGAATTAGAAATAGATATCAAATGGCCAGAATTATTATTATGACTATTATGATCAAAGAATCAGATGATGGAAATGCAATAATTTACTCAAAATAAATCTGCCTTCAGAGCTCAAGTAACCTCTCTGTATGAGATAGCAGAGCTGATAGCACTGGTAGCTGTCATCTCTGCCACTGCTCCAGCTATTGAAAAGGGACTGGCAGAGAAAAGGTATTCACAGTATTTGTTTTGATCTCTCATAATGAGATTGTCTCTTTGATTTGCATTAAATTACACTTCTCACTCTGTGGAACTCTCTTCTCTTTTTTTGCTCCACAGGACACATGAAGGTACAATCACCACCAACAACAACCAGAATAACAGGATCAGGATAAAGAATCATTCCAGAAATTAAGGTGCTGCCATGAGATCCACAGTGGCAAACTGAAAAGGGTATTTAGGCTAAAATTTATACTCAAAAAGGAATCTCTCAAAATATATTTCTGTGCTTCATGTTCTTGCTGGCCAGATCATAACAAGGGGTGCAGTTTAATTTTCTGAGCAAAAGACAGTTTTCTGCAGAATTTTTATTTGGAGACCAGTGCAGGAGATACGAACTTTAACTCATGTGCTCCCTGATATTCACCTTACTGAATTTCTCCTAAATTTCCCTATTCACATCATTTGTCAATACCTTTAAAGAAACCCTTATTCCCAGAAGCTCATACAATCAACTGAAAAATGCCTCATTTTAGAGAGAATTTCTTGTTTTCAGTAAATATTTACTTCTCTTTTTGAAAAAAACCCAAAGAACTCATCCTTTATAAAACTGGAATTTCAACTTTAAAATATTTAAAAATATTTTAATTCTTTTCATGTTGTGTTATGATAAGTGTAATTTTGGACGGTGAAGACTTAAACAAGCTGTTTCTGTGTTAGAATGCAAAAAAAAAAGTGTAGACAAAAGAAGTGGTATTTTTAATAAAATGCATTATTCGATAAAAATACTCCCACATTTTTCATCACAAATTTCAGCTAGAATTTTTTTTTTTTTTTTTTTTTTACGCCACCTGTAGTTTACCTCTGGTACTAGAATTAAATCCCTATCATGATAAAAGCCTCCACATCCTCAGAGCTCATATTTCATGCCATTTTTGCACCAGAAGAGTGAATAATTCAGCAGATTGGAGTAATGAATCATTTTCTCATCCCAAGGTGGCTGCTGCTCACGATGATTAATACTGATTTATATATTACTCACGACAGTCTCAACCAGGTCAGGGCCTCGCTGTGTGACATCCTGGATGGGAGACACTGAATAAACACTTCCTGCCCCAAATTGTTTCAAGTGTAAGGTTTTGTTCTTTTGGTTTTCGCCAGCGGGTGACTGACCTTAGTGAGCAGCCAAACTTCACCCACACCAGCCTTGGAAAAGAGTAGGGAAGAGACAAGAAGCAAGGGAAGAGAGGAAAGGAAAAGGAAGAGGAGGGAAGAGGTAACACGGGAAAGTTCATCTGATTGCATAAAGACCTTGCCAATTTATCCTACCTTTGATAAACACCAGTCACTCCTCATTTTTCAACAGCTTCACCCACCTCATGGCGCCTGGAAAAAAAAAATGGATTATGAGATGCTGTTCCAAACAAGGAACCCAGAAAGAGGCATTTCCAGGCCTCCTGACAGTGTTGTTGGGAGTTGCAGTTACATTATTCAGCTCCCCATGCTGGGATGTGTTTAGGCTTTTTGACAGGCTGAAGTCCCCGGCCGGCAAGGAGCAGAGAGATGAAACACAGGTTATGCAGAACTCCATTTCTGTGTCTTTAGTAACCCTTTTAAAGAAAAAAAAAACAATGTATTTTCAATATAGCAATGACACCAATTAGTTGGTGGTCTCTCTGCAAAGGTAAGTTTGCACCTAGGAGGAGAGGTGAGCACTGGACAGCTGTGAGACAATCACACAACCACTGCACCTTCTCAAAACAGCAAAATGGACTGGACTTTCTAACAGCAGACAGTCTAGACATTAAAAATAAACCAAAAAAACACACATGTATTTGCTTGTAAGTGGAAATTATGGATTAGGACCTCCCATTTTCTCACAAACACTGAAGGAGCCTGTTGCTGTTGTTATAACTATTGCTGCTGTTCCATGATTATTACTAGAAAATAATTGTGTTAGTATTATTAAATTAAGCATTACTTTTATTATTCTGTCTCAAACGTAGATTAAACAGGCCATTATCAAACAAAAAGGATAAAAGTATAAGAAAGAGGAAGCCTGTCTCTGTCTCCTGCTTTGGCCCGTGACATGGTACTGCCCTGCTCTCCCTGGTATCCCTCCAGCTCATGCAGATTCTGACAAACACATAGCCAATTGAAAATTTAAAACAAAAAAACGTATTAATAAAAGAAACAAATGACAATCAGAGACCAAAAAGTGGCGATCTGCCGAGCTACAAGGCAAAGGAGGAGAACTGCACGCACAGCCACGGGTCGGGTATGGCTGGAGGCACCCAGACAGGGCTGGGAAGTCACTTTTTACACCCGGTAGCTCCTCCCTTGACCCCACCCCCAGTGCGGTTCTGGTTGGCTCGTTCATCCAGGGCTCTTCCGATTAGTTTGGGTTGGTCCAATGGGATCTACCACTTTCTCCCCTTATGGTAATTGTGAGTGACACCCATACCCCTCCCCTGTGGGAGAGTCCAGAGACTTCTGTCTCCCTATCGGGGAATCGAACCCGGGTCTCCTGCATGACAAACAGGGATACCCAACCACTCTAGAGCTTCTGTGGTTCATCGCAACATATGAATGCAACAATGTCACACATATAATATCAACCTTACATTACAACTAACTAAATAACTTAATTAACTTATTCAATAACATATGAATTAACTCGTCAACTTTGTAACTTAACTAACAAGCTTATTAACATGTGAATTAACTTATTATCCTTATAACTGCTAACTAACAAACTCATTAACATTTGGATACGAAAGCCAACCCTCTATCCCTGTTTACAACAAAGGTGCTGTTTCCACACAGAAACAGGGGAAGGATGGGGTTGTCGGTATCTTTTGAAGAAGTGCTGCTTCACTTCTGATCCTTATGCTGTGCCCAGATTTATCTCTTAACTCATCCCGCCTCACACCTGACACCTGGGAGTGCTGTACTCAGTGGTGTGTGTGATAGTTTTTAACCCAGAATCTCATCCTCCTGCCTTCTTTGGCAGGTGTTTTTATCCAGTCTGCTTTGGAGGGGTAAAAATTAAGCTCATGTAAATCCAAGATCGTAGAGTTTACCCACATTCTCTTTCTCATCTCTGTCACCCCATAGTGAGGAATGGGATTTCTTTTCAGGAATCCTCTGTGATTTTCTCCCTGAAGGGAAAAATTAACTCCAGGGAGCCTGACTCACACATGCCCAGCTCAGATGTGAAGTGGTATCTGCTGACTGGGATCAAGCCTCATCTATAAATAGGACAGTTCAGCTGCGGAATAAAGTCCTCTTATCTGTGGGTGATGCCCCTATAAAGGCATCGCCCTGGAGGAGCGAGATAACTTTATGATTCAAGAGTATCTGTCCCAAAATATTCAGGAGCTGTAGCTGCAGGGCTACACCAGTGATGCATCGGTACTGGCAGAGTGTCTCCTCCACTGTTTCCTGCTCAAGCAAGCATCATTCATCACGTTGTCCTACACCAGGGAGGGACAACCCAGCACTGCAAATGCCTCTAGTCAGTGTTTAGAAAAACAGGGATATTATTTCTTTTAAGAAAAAAGGTAATCTCAGCCTGCGCTTTCTGCCAGAGAGCCCAAGAGCAGTGGTGTCAATTTATCCTGGTCAGTAATTTCTCTCTAAAACAAGAAGTGCTGTTCCAAGTTCGTGTGCATACTCTTAACTTGGTGTGTCCTGTACCTTCTTGGAATGGATAGGTCTGGGAGTGCCTATTTGTTGTTCTTTGTCATCTGTCTCCTTTCTTGGCACTGTTTACAATTACAAGATTGAGATCTTTTCTGGTTTTAAGGTTTTGTTTCTTCTCAGTTTCTAGAATCTGATCTCAATTTCTTTTTTTTTGATGGTGAGTCTCCAGACCCCTTCTCGCTACTTTTCTCCAGGAAAATTAACCTGCAGATGCACATTTATCCATCATTGTTATGCAAGGGTCTCATAAAAATCTTTATCTTTTCCATCTACATTCCAAATAGAAATCTCATCCTTTCTCCTCGGCATTGACCCATAAATGTCCTGTTGTCTGCTCAAATCTGTGCTACAGACTGTCCCTCTCTCGAGAGTTGGAACCAGACGATTTTTAGGGTCCCTTCCAACCCAAACCATTCTATGTTTTCATGAATCTCTGCCTTCCTTCCTGTTCTGAATGCTCCAGCTTAAAACTCAAAATACCAGCAAACCAACACAGCATTTTCTGTTGGCTCCTTCCTCAGTGTCTGGGGCAAACACCATTTCCTTGGCTGTCACACAGGCCCTGAACGTCCATCAGCTCCAGACTAGATTTGTCTCTGATCCACCCGTCCAAATTGTGCCTTGGTTTTGCAGATTCATCCTGGCTAATAACTCTACAACCTCCCCTTTCTGACCCCTCTGCCAAACCAGTGGGCCAAGGTCTTTTACATCTTCCCCGGGGCGTTTATCTCTGCATCCCTCACACGTAACATTGGGAAAGTCACTTCCTCAGGCTATTTTTACACAACTCTGTTGACTCCAGCAGTTCCCTGTGTACATAAAAGGTACTGTGCAGTTTGTTAAACACTGTCTTGCTTCTCATCTCCCTGATCTTCTGCTGTCAAGATGCAAAACCTTCCTCATGGACAAGATTCCTCCCTACCCAGTAACCCTGTGGCCTTCTCTGGTGTGAGCATCAGCTCGAGAGCCCAGCAGGCACTGAGCCCTGAGATTCAGGGAGGGCGGGATTCATCTCACCAACCCTGCAAAGCCTATCATAGAATCATCTACACCACAGCTCATTGCCTGGAGGTTCCCTGTACAGCCAGTGGGAAAATAAAAGAAGATCCAGGATCCAACTGACCCACTTTATTATGGGATGACTATTCCTAATGACAAAAAGAATTGTACACAGCTCTGCAATGCTCCACTGAGTGCATTGACTGGATCTCTCCCAATTAGTTGAGGGCAGGTGTTTCCTGTGAAGGCATCACACGTAGATGAAACCTGCTTATATTACCAAGTGTAAAAAGAATTTGCTGCTGTCAAGAGCACCACTTTTTTTTTTCGTTTCCACAGTGAGGTGAAAGCATTCAGCTTCCTTGCAGGAAGAAGCCACTGGCAAGGTGTAGGCTCTGAATACCAATCCAGAAATGACACTTAAAGAACTGACTGCTTCCTTGGGAATGGAAGTGCAGACGGAAAATTTATGTGCATTCAGCCCGGGCCTTTTATTCAGCATCCACAACAATTTCCACACAGGACATTTTGGGTTAATTAGGTCAGCTCAGATTAGTCACAGCTCTCTTAACGAATGTTTTTAAATAGGTTTCCCTCCTTAGGACTCTGTGGAATTAGTAAGAGTGTCGTCAAAATACATGGACATAACAGCCTTTTCTGGGCTAGGGCTTTAGAAAGTTTATTTAGAGAAAGCTATTTAAAAGATCCGAGTTCTAGTTCAGCTCCCTGTGAGCACGAGGAAATAAATAGTGTCCCTGTAGTGCAAAGATGTGTCCCTGGAAGTAAACAAAATAAGGGATACTTGCCATTTCTGCCCTTTGACTTCGGACCTCCAGACCAGGCTGATGGCAGGTTGCCCACAGACTCAGTAAAATGTGTCCATTATTGCAGTCTGTAAAGTAGAGCACTGAGGTCACACTGCCCTGCAGAAAATACTCAGAGGAGAGGAAAAAAGGTCTCTTTTTCTGGTTTGTTTGGGTTTTTTTTCCCTTTTTTTTAATGTGAATGCTGTTTCATGTCACCCATGCCAGCCTAGATCAGCCAGCCCTTGTCCCCAGCTGTCACACTGACCGCTGCAACTCAGAAATTTCCTGGACTGATGGAAAAGGTTTTGTGGGATGTTATAGGCCCATATCTACTGGCGACCTTTGTGTGTGCTCCTCAGTGCCATGGCCCATAAATCTGGGGTTCCAGCCACCACAGATCCCTTTGGAACCATCTCTAAGAGAACTGCAGTGGTCCCCATGTTCATGGTTGGGCACAGACACAGTCAGGAGCTATGGAATAGCCTTCAAACCTGGCTGCTATCAAACCTGTGGCCATCAAAGATTCTCGATGACAATGGTCCTCCTGCTGCTTGAGCTGATCTTGAAGATGTTTCAGCATGGCCAGGAGCTTGCCAAATGTGCATTAGGGCTGAGCGAGGCTGTTGTCCTCATGGCACACTCTCTCTGGATGGATACAATGGTGGCCATGCCAGCTCTGGCCAGCCAGAGCTGTGCCCCAACTTGTTGTGCTTTGTCTCACCCCCACAGACACACAACCAGTGATGGTCAAGGCCATTCCAAGTGTAATTGATGTGCCTCTAAACCAAGAACCTCTTGTCTGTGTTCTGGAGGAGAAAAAGAGAAGGAAAGGCTAAAAATGTGAAGCTTTGGACACTGTATAACCCATAGCCCATTTCTGTTCCCTCTGACCCTTTGGGTAACCCATACCTCTAATTCCTCTTTTTATCCTGCAAAGAACCCTCCCGGATTCCCTTCAGCTTTCACTGAGATAAGTGATCCAGAAACTGTTCCCAGTGCTTTGCCCTTGTCCCTCAGCATTGGCCTAAGAAGGTCGTGTCCATCTCATCTTCAGGGATGGAAACAGGACATGGGGGCTGTTAATGCTTCCTGAGGTAGTGGATGAGGAGATCATCAAACAACCCTCTCCCCTGGGGCCTGCCAGCCCACTCACAGTGGCCCAAGAATCTAGGGAAGAAGATCCCTCAGCCTGAGAAGGAATTGCCAGTCTTGGTATCATTGTAGGTCTCTCTGATGTTTAACTCCACCCGTGTGCTGGCTGCAACCTTTCCAAGGCATCCCTTAATTTGTGTGTGTTCTCTTCCAGTAACTGTGATCCTGTGAATACTTTTGTTCCCAAATAGAGAGGAGAAGTTTCCTTCTCCCAAATGCAGCCTAGGTTACAACCTCATCTGATGGAGATGTTATGTGGAGGTGAATAAAAGAGATAAATGCATTGCCTTGGCTGGGAGAATTTGAAGTGACTAAAGATGAACAAAGTCAGGATCAGTATTTCCCAGGAACAAGAGATTCTTGGGATAGAGGGGGGACAGTGCAGACCCTGAGTGCAGCTCTTCCCTGCTGCCTCCCTGTGGATGGACACCTGTGCACATCACAGGGAAAAAAAGCTCCAAGAATTATTTCTGCTGGGGCTCTCTCCCAGAGTAGAGTAGAAACACTCCTGAAATCACCTCTGGGAGTAATCCCTCTGGAGGCTGATGTTCTGGGATTGCATAGCTGCAATCCTCAATGACCCCTACCAGGAACACTTCAGACCCCCAGTGTTTATCTGAAGGTGATTTATCAAGCCCCGAACACTCCTGAATCCTGGCAGAGAGCTGGATGTGTTCCTCTCCCAAAACATTCCAACAGGACACAGAAGAGAGGTGAGTCTACCAAGAATCAAGTCCCCTTCCAAATGGAACCAACAGAAGAGTGAATGTTCTTTCATCCCATCTCCTAAAATATTTGAAACCACACAAAGGCAAAAAATTGCCTTTAAAACAACATTTTCACTCGGATTCATTGCAGCAGGGAGAGGGGCCCTCTGGAACTGACACTGCTCCCAAATCCACTACACACTTCAGGGGTCATTTTCACAGGAGGGAGCCAAAGATTTCAGATACCTCCACTCCTTCGTGCTACAGGTGCATCCAGCATGGTAAAATAGCATCAAATAAAAAGAGAAAGTAAAATGCATAAATAAAATGCACAGAGATAACACGATAAGAACTGATGTTCCAAAAATAGGCGGCACTGTTTATGGAGCCCTAAAAATGATGGGCACTATTATTGTGAGCTGAAGTGGTTCCCTGAATTTAGCTTTACATCTACCTTGTTTAATAGTGGCTACTCTTATTACCTGCTGGTAATGGTGCACAGTTCACAGTAAAACAGCTTGGGGGGAGTCCTAGGGAGCAGAGGTGGGAGAGAAAAGAGGGACATCTCCAGAGGTACTGGAGTCCTTTGTCACTTTCTGGCAAACAGAAATGTTGTAACTTCTCGAATAAATTTCTACTTCTCTCACCGGATCATGCACTGACATGAAATTGTACAGGTCTAGTGCAAAGCTGGGTAAACACAGACAAAATATTACAGCTCAGCAGCTGTGTGTGAATCCCTGGGCAATGGGCACACAAATGTCCAGGAAATGGCTTTTGGAGCAGCCCCCGGGTGCTGCAAAGCCCACCTGAAGTTCCTAAAAGGATCAGGCACTGCATGCAGGTGCATCATTCCAGCTCCTGTTGTGAATCTGACACTTCCCAGACCCTGTTTCAGACCTTGTGTTCTCAGACACACCAGGGTGCACTGCTACCAGGAATGGCAGGAGGGACACCTCGGGAAACTGGTTGGAAACATCTCAGGGGTGTATTTTTTAGCTGGGAAATCAGCTCTGGGATCTACCACTGGGAAGGCCAAGGAAGCATGGAAACTGGGAGGGGGGAAAGTGGAATATGTCCTGGTAAGTAAGGAACAGCCATCAAATGATCATAATTTGGGTACCCGAGCCCTGCTCCTGCCCCTCAGCTTTGGCATCTTGCCCACTTCTTGCATCAGCAGAAATGAGGGAAGGGCTGATGTAACCTTCAGGGTTGTTGGACAGAGAAATGGACATTTTGGGGAGGGTTCTTTGGTCCCCTTAGACACCCTCATGTTCTCATTCTGAATTTTCCAGCAAGACTTCTGCAAAGAGCAGTTCCTTCATTACTGTCAGTTGAAAAGGGAGTTATTGGGATGGGGTAGGAATGCACCAGGCCACTAAAGACCCTCCAGACACCAACATTTGTATGTTTTTGGCCAAAGACTGATGCGATTTGAAGGAGGGCCTTTACACAATGGCACGAGGTGTCACACCAAGAGAACAGCCAGAAGAGTTTAAGCCCTGCTTGGATATGCACTGAATACTCTGAACTCTCACATGTAGATGAAATATAGGGAGAAACTCCTAAAAAATATCTTGATACCAAGTTAGAGTAAAACTTTGAGCCTATTGTAAACTGAAAGTCTCTTGAAATGGCTTGATGACCTTAGAGGTGTTTTCCAGTCTAAATGATTCTGATTGTAACACAGGCAGTTTTTGGTGGAGATTCACAGGTAGTGGTATGGTGAGAAAAACACTTTGGGGGCTTATTTCAAGTGGGTGGGATAAAGCCAGTGATGAAGACAAGACACAAGGACAGTGGGGATAGCAAATGGTCCATGAGAGACACTTGGGAAACAAGGTTTACACTAAATGGAACTACTACAACCTCCTCTGAAAACTGGGTGTTTCTTGACTGTGAGAAAAACTCTGTCAGAGCCCTCTGTCTTCCAGTCTCCCTCCACTTCTCCTTGGTTATTAACCACCCCTGGGGAGTTTGGGAAGTCTTCTGAACACCTGCACCTCAGGCAGAGAATTTCAGATCTTTGCACCTTATAGAAAAGTGACAGGAGGTGTGTGAATCTGAGCACACATCCTGTTTTCGTGGCTGAGACTCAATGTGCCTTGGTTTCAGAAGGAGTCCTGATTAATACTCATCCCGCACTCACCAAATTAAATTAGGCTGCTTAAAATTAAAAATACATATTTATTTTATCCAGTCTGGATATTCCGAATGAACTGAAAAGGAAAAAGGATGGAATATTACAAATGAGACAATTAAGCAAAGCGAGCAGAGAAATTGTATAAATTACGGTCCTGTGATGTACACAGGGCTTTGATGCAAGGGAGGGGAGCTGGCAAGGATTCCAGAGATGGAGAGTGGTGGGGATGGGTGGTGGGAAAGGACTGAAAGTAAAAAGAAAAAAAAAAATTAACTCAGAGAACATCCATTAGTATTGATTTAAGGAGGTAAGCAAGGGGAAAGAGTCTCAAACGGGCAGGATGGAGTGTTAATGGTAACACAGGAATGCCGGGATGCTTCAGGTCCTCACACAGCTCTTTCAGCTGCACAATTGCACTTCTGGGAGAGCCTTGATCCATCCGTGGTACCTCCTGACCTGGCCAGATTCCCAGCACCTGCCAGGTGTGATGAAGCTCCTGGGTGTGAAAAAGGATTAGATCAGACCTGAAAGCTCTTCCCTTGGACAATGCTCAGGATGGAACCAGGAGCAAATGGAAAGGGCGGGAGGGAGGGTGGTTGCTGCAGTCGGAGAGAAGCCAATGGGAGAAGAAACAACTTTCAGAGCAGCAGCTTGCCAAATTTTGATATTTTTGGAACAAGTAAAATTCCAAAAAAATCTAAGAGAAGAAGACAAAGTTGGCCATGGACAGCATTCACGGCTTGCTGGAAACTAGAGATGCTCAGCAGATTGAAGAATCCAGCCCCAGACACCTGAACTCTTCCTGAATGCAGAGCAAACAAGATTTTCTGGTGAATACATTGAAAATATTTCCAAAGCACAGAAATTTTACAGATGTGAAGAAGATCCTGGTTAAGGCGGGCAAAGACACCTTCCGCTAGACCAGGTTACTCCAAGATCCATCCAACCTGGCCTTGAACACTTCCAGCCACAGCTTCTCTGTGCCCGGGCCTCACCACCCTCACAGGGAAGAATTTAATTTCCATTTTAGGTGTGTGGTCATGCAATTTCTATGCATGTTTAAAATATACATTTATTTACATTAAATTTACATTTATTTCTTGAACAATTCATCACAGTAATATTTTGGTCACAACCAAGTCAAATCTCTTTGGGATTAGTTTTTCAAAGGGAAAAATAATTTCCATGCAGAGGCTTGGGCTGTCAGTGGAGGAGATTTAGAGACTGTTGAGTAAGACACGAGCTGGATTAAAGCAGTGTATGGACCTTTCGTCCTGATTTTTACTTCATCCAGCAGTCAAGCAGGCATTTTCACCTTTCACGAGTCCTATTGTAGCTACAAAATCCTAAAGTCACATTTTCCACTGCACCCAGTGGCTGCCCCATCCCTGGAAGTGTTCAAAGCCAGGTTGGACAGGGCTTGGAGAAGCCTGATCTAGTGGAAGGTGTCCCTGCCCATGGCAAGAAATTTGAAATTTGGTGGTCTTAAAGGTCCCTTCCAACCTGAACCATTTTGTGATTCGATGAAACACTCCTACAGAAATGCTTTTAAATCCTCCATATGAGTGTTTTGTATTTAATTTTTGATTTTTTTTTTTTTAATCTTGTCGATCAATGCCTTGGGAGCTAGATTTGGTTGACTCTGGCTGTGTTAGAGATGAAAGGGCATTTAACTGCTCCTTCAGTTTCTCTTGGCAGGTGGTTCTTTGCAGAGCTGTTACCTGTTAAGTCTGAGATCAGAGATCTGCTCGATCACTGAATATCAGTGTTCTTGAATACAGCATTCACTTTCCTTTAGAGCTCCCTGAAAACCCCAGTTTAGCTATGTACTGCAGAATTATATATCTAAATGCATATATAACTGCTATATAAATGCAAAGTGGTTATTATTAAGGGGAGAAGAGAATTGCTGTATCCATCTAAATAATGTGCTGGTAACTGTCAAAGAGCAAATACACTTTCTGCTAACAGGGTTTTTCTAATTCTAAGAGGAAGAATAACAGGGCTGGAGGCTGGAAGACATTTAGCAGCAAATATGAAAATGGGTTTGTTTGTTCTCCTCCTTTGTTCTGCTAAATTCTCGGTGCTTTGCTGCCTGCCTGTTTTCCAAAGCTCCGAAGCACTTTCACCCTGCAGCAAGCTCTGAAAGCAATTTCACATGGCCAGCAGAGCTGAAGGAGGGAGTGAAGGGGAAACAGATTGACTTTTCAATGCAAGAAAATGGAACAGGGCATGGAGAGAGACCTGAGAGACAGGGAGGTGTCATGAACCAAGACAGCAGCCGCAGGTCTGTATCTCCTAAGGTTTGGCTTTCTCTCCCTTTAACTGGTTTGTGCTGAGATATAGATATAGATTAGATATAGATTAGATATAGACATAGATATAGATTAGATATAGATATAGATATGGATATAGATATAGATATAGATATAGATATAGATATAGATATAGATATGATAGAGATAGAGATATAGAGATGATAGAGATATAGAGATAGAGATATGTATATATGTATATATATATCTATGTTTATTTGAACATTTGGGTGTCTTTTGGGGACAAATACTTTGTGGAAGAAGTATTCTCACATGCCAAATACTTCTATTGGGTCCAGATCTGAGTCCTCAACACAAGAAAGACATGGACCTGTTGGAGCAGATCCAGAGGAGGCCGTGGAGATAATCAGAGGGCTGGAGTACCTTTGTTTTGGAGCCAGGCTGGGAGAGCTGGGGATGTTCACCTGGAGAAGAGAAGGCTCCAGGGAGACCTCAGAGTCCCTTCCAGTGCCTAAAGGGTCCCCAAGAGAGCTGGAGAGGAACTTTGGACAAGGAATTGAATGACAGGACAGGGGGCAACAGTTTTAAACTGGAAGAGAGCAGGTTTAGATGGGATGTTAGAAAGACCCTGTGAGGGTGGTGAGTCCCTGGCACAGGTTTCCCAGAGAAGTTGTGGATGCCCCAGCCCTGTGAGAGTCGGGTTGGATGGAGCCCTGAGCAACCTGATCTGGTGAGTGGCATCCTGCCCATGGCAGAGGATTTAAATAAATGATCTTCAAGGTGCCTTCCAACCCAAACCATTCCATGATTTTATGATACTTTGGCAACGGAATTATACTCGATGCAACAAAAACCTCTTGTTGCTCAAGTGGATTTCTGCTCACCCCACATGCCAACAGAAAGTAGAGACATTTCACACTGCTCTGTCTTCATCAGCTGAAAGCCACACAAGAAACAAGGGGAGACTTAAACTCTGCTCAAGCAGATGATGATAATGTTTTCTTCTGGGTCTGCACTGTACACTCCTATTTTTATATCAAATTTCTTCTGTTTGAAAAAGGACATAGTGTTGATCAAAAAGGGAGTTTTTATACTTTTTACTTTTTTTTTTAATTCTTATTTTTTCCCTTTACTTTTTTTTTTGCTTACATAGAGTGTTCAGGAAGGAAAGGGAAGCAATATTGCAGTAGAGCGACGTGTGTTTGCAGATTGAGGCAGATAAAAGGTGCTGTCAATCATTTTGCTTCATGAGCAGCAGAAGGCTGAATGAGCGCTCAGGAGAATTTATGGGTGTTCTCTGTGATTAAATTGCCACACGTCCAGTGCTACGTCAGAGCCCTAAAATGAAACAGCAATGATGAGAAGGCACTACAGAGATGTCCAGCTCAGATCCAGACATGGTCTAACACACATGGTCAGTGTTGTACCTCATCTCACAGCCCCTGACCCTTCTGAGGCTATTCTGTCCTCCTCAACATCTCTTCTCCATGTTTCTGCATCTTCCTGCTATTTCAGGCAGGGATATCCCAAAGGTGACGAGTAAAAGGAGTGAATCATGTGTGAGGTCGTTTGACACATGGTGGGACTTGCAGGGACATGCAGCATAGTCCCTGAGTGTATGAAAAAGAGAAATTCCATGGGAGAACTGAGGTCCTGAGGACCTACAAGGTCCAAGCTGGTGATGATGCTCATGTTTTGGGTCTGGAGGATTTGCAAGAGGTTGATACTTGCAGTGAGGAGGGATATTTAAAGCTTTGTTTTGGACATATTAGACCAATTGGAGGTCAGCCACAAGGAGATGCCAGAGGGAGACCACGTGTGTTACTGCTTTGGACAGAAGGGTTAACATTCATCTCATTTAACTTCAGATTTCTGTCCTGCAGACTTCCCTCCTCTCAGTTCAACACTACAGAGAGAGAATCCCTACAGCCACTGGAGAGACACAAATATTTCTCAGTGCTTCTCACCACGTCCTTAGGGAGACTCTGAAGTATGTCTGAAGAACTGTGTTCCAAAAGTACCTGTTAATTCCCATCATGCACAAAAAGAATTTTCATCAGTAGCTCAGATGCAGAAGCGTCTCTTGTGCCTGTACAAAATCAGGCAAGATCAATCCCACCTCAGGAGACATTTGATGAAAGGGAAATTCTTGAAGCAGCTACACAGGGATGGCAATTGAAAGGGCAGATGACAGTAGCAGGGCCACGAGCTGGTGGGAATCCCCAGCCAGCTGGAGGATAAGGAGAATCCCTCACAAGCGCCATGGGACAGGAAGAAGAGAGCAATCATGGAAATTAAAAGAGAACAAGGAGAGTCCATGATGAGTAAAGAGCAAATGGAGTGCTGATCTTAAGCTTTGTCTTGGGAAAAGCCATTGGATATTTCTGAACGAGCAATTTCAGTGCTTGGGGTGGGCACTGGAATACAGATTTGTGGGTGGAACTGGCAGAGGAGAGATCCATACCTTGAAAGCAAATGGTCAAGGAGGTTGAAAATGAGTGGTAACAAAAGAAACACCTTTTCCTTTTGGAAAAACAAATAAAATAAAGCCTTCCAATCCATTATCACAAATATATATGTGAAATAATAAATACAAGTGGGGTCAGGTATTATCTTTCTGTTCAGTAGCTCACTTTTGGAAATCACTGATACCACAGAAGTGGGCCAAACTCTGGAATAATGGCTGGACTTGGGCAAGGAAAAGGCAGAAATACCCCCACAAACATAAGCTGGATTTTTCAAATTTTATCCGAACAGCTTTGTTCAAATGGTCCCCAAGGTGGGTGTCATCAGTTGTATCCCATCTCTGTGGATGTTCAAGGCCAGGCTGGATGGGGCATTGACCAACCAGGTCTAGTTGCAGGTATCCCTGCCCATGGCAGGGGGGTTGGAACAAGATGATCTCTAAGTCCCCTTCCAATCCAAACCATCCTGTGATTCTGTGGTTCTATTTTAAACAGTTTGGGGAGACAGTCTTTGACAGTGTTCTTGTCGTTGAAGACCTTGTTCAAGAGTAAAAAGATGAGAATCCACTCATTGACTGTGGCACCAATTTCATCTATAGTCTCATCTTAAACTTATTAAAAACAACCTGCTTCGGTTTCCAGTTGCTAAACAGGTGTAAAACTGTTCTTTGCCCTGCTTGTTGAGACTAGAAATGTTCTGGGTTATTCTAGGATGTACAGGAGTATGGTCCTGATCTCTTCTGAGGTCCTGGAAGCACCTTGTTAGAAAGAAAAACCACGATTTCTTGCAATTTTACTAAAAAGACTTTTTCTCCTTCTGCCTGTCTCCATATCCATACACATGAATATTAACCCTGCCGAAAGAAAAGGGGGGAAAAAAAGGCAGAGAGAAGGGCGATAAAAATTCAGTGCATCAAACTGACTCTTCTTGATTTACAGGGGATAATTATCATTCTTCACGCATGGCTGGTTCCCTGTTGAGGGAAAGCAGAGCAGGTGGAGCGATGCTTGTCCGAAATCCTCCCGACAATCGCCTCCACCTGCAAACTCCCCACAGGCCTGCAGCAGAGACGAATTGTCAGGACCAGACAGAAGGACAGGTGGGAAAGATAGATGGAGGTAGCTGTACAAAGACACCTGGAAAAGTTGGGTTAGCCCATACTTGAAATCTCCCTAAACGTCCACTTTTGCATTTAACGTGCCATGGCAATGGTTCTGTCTTGTAACTGAGGGGGTAAAAAAAAATAGCAGTAAAATTAAAGGCCATAAAAACTAGTATGAAATGATAATTGGAATTATTCAGGTAATGGATTAAAAACTATTCCAAGTACCATGATCTAAATCTGAATGGTGAGGGAGGGGGACGAGGGGAGTAAACTAATAGAATTTGGAATTGATTTTCAAAGAACACCAAAAATTATTACTGGTAAAATTTACGAGCACCGTAGATCACGCTCACTGCTGCCTTGTTTGTAACAAAAATATCCTATTCCAAAATGAATTGGTCTCTGCTCAAACTAACTCTTGCTGATGGTGGCAAGTTATTAATTAAATAACAATTTTGCGCTGTTCGTTTTGAAAATCTGTGGAAAGATAACCTGAAGATCTCAGTTTCTGAAATGAGTGGGGAGAGGCGAACAAGCTCAGACTTTTTAAAGACTTCAGGGGTAGGAAAAAAAAATCCCTTCAGGGATTTGCTCACCAGGACAGGATTTTATCACATAAGCGCTCCGTGGTAGGATTTTATCACACAGCTTGAGTTTGGCTCAGGCCATGTAGCTGTAGATGTCTACAGAATCGAGACTGAACATGTCAAAGCAAGTTATCTCTATAATTAATGAAGAGATATAGGCACTTTTAAGGAGTGAGTCACCTGACCTTTTTTTATAAATCTGCTTCATGATCCAATGAATCATGTCCTAAATTCCACTGTCTGTGTTGACTAGCTGTCCATTTACTGACTCAATTTATTCCCCGTTCGTTTTGACAAAGATGTTTATTTAATCAGATGTACTCCAAGCCAGGAAATGTAAGAAATTACCTCTTTATAACTCCCATTTCATGCTCTTAGCCTAAGTGTTCTTGAGCTCCAGCTGTCACGGACGGGAGAGTGGGGCTGATGGACAGGCTGATCCACTGGAAAAGGTCTGACAGACCTCTTTAAGTCATGTTTCTGAGTAATTGGCTCAAATTCTGAGTACCAAGGTCTAAGTACAAGGCCAGGTTCCCTGCCTACGGCAGGGAGGTTGGAATAAGGTGATCTCTAAGGTTTGTTCCAACCCAAACCATTCCATGATTCTGTGATTCTCCACCAAGTCATCTACATTTAGAATCTGGAAATCTGATATTGTGCCAATGAAGAGACAATGCCACTTCTGTAGAGAAGCATTTCCACAACAGCCCTCTATCAATGCAAATCCAAAGCAGAACTGGGCTCAAAATACCTCTTCAAAGACATTTCACAGAATCATTGCAGAATCATGGAATCTTCAAGGCTGGAAAAGACCTCCAAGATCATCAAGTCCCACCAACTCCCAACAGTAGCTGCAGGTTTCTGATGGGATGATCACACATGGACTAAACCATCTCTACTCATTTTTCCTGAGGGCATGAGCAGAGCAAGACCACCTACCCTGGAAGGCTTTACTATAATTAGGATAAATCTACTGGAAGTTTGCTTCCTGCTCTCTTTAGACAGTCTAAGCCTAAAGGCCCAGGTTTTGACAGCGAGGACATGTATGGATGCTAAAAAGTTAGAAGCAGAGAAATTCTTCAGCTTTTTCTCAGTATTCTGTGAGAGCATTGCTTTCTCACTCAGACTAGATGAAAACAGTGAAGACGGTTTTGTAAACTAATTCTTTATCTTTGCACCTGGAGTTTGTTGTGCAGTGTTGTTATGGCACACTGAAGAAAATATTTTCAAATGGGTGTTGTGTAGCCTCCACCAATCATTCTAGGAGGTGGTTGATCAAGGGACCAATAGTACCATGCTACTCTTGTGAACCAAGTTATATAAACTGATTTATAATTAATTAAAGAGCCACCTTTTTTCCCTGAACTTGGATTTTGTCATTTCTCGCCGCTCTCAGTACAACAGTGATAGACATGTGGTCTTTCACTCTGTGGAAGAATCCCGCATGGGAATCTCCACTTCAGGTCACTCTGCAGGTTTACTTTGATGTTCAAAGTAGAATTACAGAATTATAGAATCATGGAGTGATTCGGGTTGGAGGGGACCTTCAAGATCATCTCTTTCCAATCCCTTTCCCTGAGCAGGGACACCTTCCACTAGACCAGGTTAACCAGACCCTGATCCAGCCTGGCCTTGGACACAAGTAGAACTGGAATGATCTTAGCATATTTTCTAATGATCACAACTCCTCACACAACTCATCCTTCAGAGGTCTTCGTCCTTCCCCATCCAAACAGCCAAAGAGCAGGAGAGCCAGCTCAGTGCAGAAAACTCCTTGGAATGTGGGACTGGGAAGGAAGAAGGGGACAGTTTCACTCATAAACCTGCCACCCTGATTATTTTGTGTCCAGGACAAGACCAGCCTTTCTGGTGAAAGCCCCATGCACAGAAGTGTGGGGTGAGGGAAATAACGACACCATAAAATGTGTCACCTTTTGAGTGGTGAGTGGCAGGGGATGGATGCAAAGAGGTGAAAGGAATTACAGCATGAAAAATTGCTTTCTTTGACAGAATTATAAAATTATTGGGTGAAGGCAAATTTGCAGGTTTAATATGCCAGTTAATGACTTGACATTTGAAACAGTCTCACACAAAGCACCGCTCATGATATTAATTGATATTGTCTGTGAGAGGACTGCTGAGTTTAAAATTGGTGGGAGCATAGAAAACAAAGGATAACCTTTATCCAGGCTGGTGTGTACCCACAGAGAGGTCTCAATAAACTTCAGTTTTGGTAAAAAGCACAAATAATGTCTTTAATTAAGTACTAAAATCCAAGAGGTTATTTTGCCTTTTTGATTTTTTTTTTTTTGTTTTACCGGATAGAAAAATCAAGCTACTGGGGACTTAAAGTAATTCACTGTACACAGAATTTGCAACATTTGCCCTCTCTTGCTGACTGAGGCAACAATCACAGCAGAAGACCGATGGAGACCTCTCAGCTCTGGTCTCTTTAGCTCTAGTGACTGGAGGAGGTGCCTCATGCAAATACCTGAGGTGAAATTCATTTAAAAAAAAAATCGTATTTGCTATTTCCTGAGAAATCAAGGGATGAAGAAATCTTTCTTTTTGTGATACACAAAATCCACTCCAGACTGGCAACCAGCTCAGCCAACCAGAAACTCCTCAGTGTGGATACCTTCATGTGGCCACAGGTAACACAGTGCTCATAGGAAATTTAATTAATATGACCTAAAAATTCTTTCCTGTGGGAGGGCAGTGACCTTGTCCATGCTGTACCAAAGGAGAAATAGTTCAAAGGAAATAAATCCCCTGTGCAAACACAGCAAGAAGATAAATGAGAGAGCGATGGACAAGCGCCAGACCTCCAGAATCCAAATCCAGCGCCTTAATAGCAGCATGTCCTGCTTTGGGATATAAGGTACCTGTGAGTCACAAGGAGCTGTCACTTGGATCACAATGTGAATCAATGTCAGATCAATCTGCTTAAAAGCCTTATTAGCAATATGGAAGACAGAGGTTGGAGAATCCTAATGGTCACCTCGGTTTGGAGACTGGTACAGAAATCAAGACATTGCTCACAAGGGAAGAAACACCAAAATGGGCTTAATTTCTCAGGAATTGTCCTGAGAAAAGTCCTGTCAGGAAGTCTTTTAGTGGGGAAGGTCACAGAATCATCGAATCAGAGAATGGTTTGGGTTGGAAAGGACCTTCAACATCATTTAATTCCAATCCCCTGCCATGGGCAGGGACACGTTCCACTATCCCAGGTTGCTCCAAGCCTCATCCAAACCTGGCTTTGAGCACTTCCAGGGATGGGGCAGCCACAGCTTCTCTGGGCAACCTGTGCCAGGGCCTCCCCACCCTCACAGTAAAGAATTTCTTCCCAATATCCAAGCTAAATCCACCCCCTTTCAGCTTAAGGCCATTCCCCCTTGTCCTGTCACTCCATGCCCTTGTGATAAATCTCTCTCCAGCCTTCCTGTAGGTTCCCTTTAGGCACTGGAAGGGGATCCAAGGTCTCCCTGAAGGCTTCTCTTCTCCAGGCTGAACAGCCCCAGCTCTCTCAGCCTGTCTTCACGGCAAAGGTGCTCCAGCCCTGCAATCAATTTAGTGGCCTCCCCTGGACTCGTTCCAACAGGTCCAAGTCTTTCTTGTGTTGATGATGTGCAAGAAACGCGTGAGAAAAACCAGTCCTGGGTGCTCTGCGCAAATGCTACAGGTGAGATGTTGAGCTCACGTGGAAACAGAGCTGTGGTGGAGAGCTCAACTTGAGAGTCTTTGCAGAATATCACCAGAACCTCTCTTTGGAGAAGGCAGAGGCAGCAAGCCAGGAGAGACTGAGAGACTGAGCTGCAGGACAAGTTAGGTAACAGCCTATTTTTTTTTCCTCCCAATGACACAGCATTGTAAAAGTCACTGCTATTGCACAAGATGTTCAGTAAAACACAATAAACCCCTCATTGTGAGCGACCTGAAAAATGCTGATTAGAGACTCAAAAGCAGTGTAATAACTTGTGATGTAAAAGGAAAGTGATAACAACGGAGCTGAATAATGATATCTGAAGTGCTGAGAAGCCATCCAGGAAAAAAAACGGAGGCATCAATTAAAAGGCCACACACTTTGGGATAGAAAGGGAAAAATAGCAGTGATATGTGACCCAATGACAGATGGAGATGGCTTAGGATGTCTAAGAAAAAGTGTACAGTGAATGTTTCTTTTTATCCCTTTGGAATAACAATAATGGTGGAAAATTAATATCACCTTTGGGTGTCAAAGCCTTTGCAGTTGTTCAGAAACCAAGAGCACTGTAATGCATATCTGCTGACAGAAATATATTGAATGTTTAGGCAGAGTGATTTACACCCTGAAATTCTGAAATGCAGAGGCAAATGGGTGCATTACATTTGGGGTCAGCTTTTGCAAAGCCTTTAAATGTGGCAGAAAATGCAGAAAGTGTGGGAGTGTGGATGTCACATGGCTGATGAAGTGGAATTAAACTGATCTGGGGTAGCAAAGCTTCCTTGTGCATTCTTCTGCAGAGGAACAAACTTTCCCAAAGCATTTGATGTAGCAGTGATGACAAAATTAGCAGATGGAAATATTGGAGATTAAAACACATGGCAAATAGATGAAATAGATAATCAATAACGACTAATCCTCAGTGGAGAAAAGAGGAGTTTTAGAGGGATACAGAGGAGTGATTTCTTCACCTGATCTACACAACACGTACACCAACAAAAAGAGCATTAGTAAAAATGAAAAAATAATGGATAAATAATAACAAAATTATTCAGTTAAATGTTCTATGAAGAAGAGCAGCCCAACCCTGGAGATTTTTCCCTCCATGTCTGAAAGCCACTTCCAAGCCACTGAGCATGAACTCCCAATGCAATACTGTGGCAAAAAGACTTAATTCAGTTCTTGCTTTTAGAGTGGTGAATATGAATAGGAATTTATTGATGTCTCTTGTTTTTCTCTTGCTTCCCTTTAATTTTTTTTTTTATCTTTTGGCACAGGCAAAGAGGAATTCAGAAAGAAGGAAAGGATGGGTAAAATGTGTACTGAATGCTGATGGATTTTTCAAAAGGTTTCTCCAGATATCACTAAAACCAGCAAAATGTAAAAATTACAAACAGTTGTGTTTTGTGTTTGTTTGAGGAAAAAAGTAGTTTTTATCTAAAAGAAAACTTTAAAAGAGAATATTGCAAATAGCTCTATTTAGGACTCTAGAAGCAAGACTGAACTTAATGCCAAGGAAAGCTCTGTAGAAAGTAAATGAGGCACCAAAAGACTTTCTAACTGCTCCATTAGCCCTCTTTCATCTTCTCCATCTATGACACAGCCAACAGAGACACCCTGACAGTCTCAGAGCAGAGTTTTTACTGGCTTGCAGGGGGATGCTATCAACTAACTGTGGTACAAACCATCCAATTTGCACTGAACTCTCCCACCCCAGTTAATTTCTGCAGTAATGGGACAGACAGAAGCTTCAGAGGGATTTATCATTTCTTTCCTTCCATCCAGAAAAATACAGGAATGAAGGGCACAGAGCCACTGCCAAGAAGCTGGACGGTTGTCATTTAAACTGTAATTCACCCAGCGCCGCTGGAGAAGCATCAGCCTCGGTGGGCCTGGAGTTGCAGGATTAATGGAGCTGAAGTGGAGTTGAAGCTTTTTGCATGCAATTCAGGAAATGTCTAGACTTTGTGAGAAACCTGCTAAATTTCGGGAACAGGGAAGCTCTTCTTGCTCTTGGCAAGAGGATCGGTTGGTGGAGGCGGGGGAAGCTGTAGGATTGATGGCTGGGGGGGATGTCTGTGTTTGGAGAGTGACGGAGTAGTTGGCAAAGTGAGGCATTATCTGACTCAGGACTCCTGTCTCTAAATAAAAGTGGGGTATGCCCAGAGGAAAATAATTTAGGGGCATCTCTTGTGAAAATAATGGCCCTATGGCAAAACTTCTGCGGAGCCCTGCAACAGCTGAGGAGGGAGGAAGTGGAACCGTTAAGGCTGATTGATCAGAGAAATTATTTTAAGGTCTCCTTTCCACAGGAAACCATCCTGCTTTATCTTCATTTCTGTTCAAGCTTTCCTCAGGTGAGGTTTCTAACAAGCAGAAGAAAAACAAGTCCCCAAAAGCTGTCTAGACCAAAGTAGTGGCACAAATGGCTGCCCCATGAGATCTAGTGGTGGTCTCTATAAGACAGCACAAGTAGTAATCTTCCAGATTAATCTGGCCAGGAATTTCCACTGTTTCAGCTTGTGTTTGGTACTTGAATTCTCTCTCTCTTTCTCCTCATCCCTGCTTATTTCCCAGACTCGTGTTATTATCCTGGTTCCTGTGTGAGTTCCAAATCCACTGTTTATCAGAACCAATTATGTCAGACAATTGCCGCTGTTCTCCCAGGACAGGATGATGGGTCTTGGGAGCAGGAAAGACGCAGCAGAGGTTACGAGCTGGCAGTGGAAAGGCTCTGGATAGTGTTTCAAATGACATTTTCCTGAGGAAGATAAGGAAGTGTGGTGAAGATGGACGTGAAAAAGTGGGTGCCCGCAGAGGGACGGTGCTTGTCACGCTGTCACAGTGAATGTGTGCATCCGAAGGGAACATTCGGGAACCTGCCAAGATACCCATGCAGGAGCAAAGCTTGCAAGACTCGCCCACGCAACTTTGCCCACAGATTCCCATCCAGTTTTTGAGCCCTAGAAAGGTCTCTAAACCAGCCATGGTTCTGAGCATCTCACTTCGAGAAATGTGGAGCATTGGCAAAGGCTGATTCGGAGAGAGCAGGGAGAAGAGAGAGGACTTAGAGCCCCTTCCAGTGTCTAAAGGGGGCTTACAAGAAGGATGGAGAGAGATTTTCCACAACGACATGTAATATGAAAAGGAGGAATAGCTTTGAACTGAAGGAATGGAGATTTAGAATAGATATTAGGAAGAAATTATTTATTATAAGGGTGGTGAAATACTGGCACAGCTTGGTCAGAGAGGTGGTGGACTCTATGGAAATGCTCAAAGCCAGGTTGGATGGGGCTTGGAGCAGCCTGGTCTAATGGAAAGCGTCCCTGCCCATGGCAGGGGGGTGGAATTAGATGATCTTTGAGGTCCCTTCCAATCCACACCACTCTAGGATTCTATAAGAATTAGGTGTCAGAAAATTACCTATTTGATGCTTGGCCTTCTAACAGTGTGAAATAATGAACCTGAGATGACCCTGTAGTTGCCAGAGCTTCTTTTCTGGGGGTTGGAAATGAAGTGGGAAGGAAGAGGATGGGAATGGGGGTTTCTGTGTGGCTTAAAAAAGCAGTGAAAGATGTCATTACACCCATTTTGGCTGCTTTGCACAGTTTGTGCTCTGGCTGGGAGTAGGAGCCCAGGCAATGCAGAGATTAAAGCTGGTAATCACAGGGAGGAGAACATTTGAAGGCCTGACAGACCCACATAGTCTCATCTACCACAGAAATTGGTCATTTCCTAAATCTTTTATAGAAGACACCAGGGAATGGGTCTCTTTTTTCACCACCTGCTCTCATTCTGTCACTGCTCTTTTAATTTTCTTTATCTATAACATTAATAATCCTAAAGGTATTTTTAGTGGGTTCCCTAGGAGATATATCTCTTCCAGTCTGTGTGTTTCCTTGAATACCAACAGTTGAATATCCTGATATCATAATTATCTGCTAAAAATGATCTAACTTTTTTTCCCCATAAAGAGTTTCCCACTAAAAATATCCATTAAAATTTGTTTTCTAAATTACCTCCATCCTGTGAAAGTGCCTGTGACAGAAAATAGTTTTTAAAATGTCATTTGTTGCTGCTAAATTTTCAAATTAACTGCAACTTTAATGAGAATTATTGCTCCAGACAATCCCATATGAGATGTTCCAAACTTTTATCTGTTGGTATTTGCCAGCTACGATCATCTTTCATAAATCAGGGTGCAGTAATTTTAAGTGTGAAAGCTCATTTGCTTGTTTGTTTACCAAAAATATGTAAAGAGGAGCTTCTTTTTTTTACTGTACAGGCTTTATTCAGCAAAGTGTTCAAACCTCTGCTGTTCTTTGCAGTTTTCTCATCATGCCCAACTTGAACAACTGCAAATTTTGTCACATTGCTGGTACCTATTTTTGCATCCGCCTTCTTGATACCCAGCCCTCGTTAACACAGCGCTCACAACTGGGCACACTCACAGCAAGAATCACAGAATCATGGAAGGGTTTGGGTTGGAAGGGACCAAGACCATCTGCCATGGGCAGGGACACCTTCCACTATCCCAGGTTGCTCCAAGCCCCATCCAACCTGGCCTTGGACGCTTCCAGGGACGGGGCATCCAACAGCTTCTCTGGGCACCCTGTGCCAGTGCCTCACCATCCTAACAGCAAAGAATTTCTTCCCAATATTTAATCTAAGTCTACCCTTCTTCACCTTAAAGCCATTCCCCCTTGTCCTGTCCCTCCAGGCTCTTGTCCAAAGTCCCTCCCCAGGTCTCGTGGAGACCCTTTAGGCACTGGAAGGGGCTCTAAGGTCTCCTTGAAGCCTTCTCGTCGAGGCTGAACAATCCCAGTACTCCCAGCCTGGCTCCATGGAAGATGTGGTCTCTTAAACATCTTTGAGCCCATGACAGGACTGCAACTCTTCTCCCAGGGCCACACAGATTCATAATAGTCTTATGCACAGCATTACCTCTAGGCTTTCTCTCTTTTTTGGTAATCCAAATAAATCTACCATGACTTCATCTCACAACCCTTTGCAATGGATTCTTGTTGATTATTGAGATATGTTATTCCCCTCCAGCAGACATTGTTTATTTTCTCTATTGCACCACTGCAACCAATTTTCCTTCTGTGGAAATATTACCTTCCTGGACAGCTCATTGATACCTTTTTTTAATGTGGTTTTTTTTTTTTTTAATTTATGTATTCAATTTAAAATTAAAAAAAAAATTGATACCAGGCTCATTTGATACCTTTACAAAGCTACACCTTAGTATTGAAGGCACCTGTTTCATAAAATCATGAAATCGTGACATTATAGAATGGTTGTGTTGAAAGGGACCTTAAACATCATTCAGTTCCAGCCTTCCTGCCATGGGCAGTGAACCTTCCACTGGACAATATTCTATGCCAGAATAACTACAATTAGTAATTCCAGGAGCAAACTGGAACCCAGAAATATTCTTTCAGTATACTCCACATGAAAAAAGTCTATCGCCTCTCATTGCTATTATATTAATTCATTGCATTCAGACTGCAGCAGCATCCAGACAGTATATCAACATCCTGCTAAAGGACAAACCCTTCCCCAAAGAGCTTAATACTGTACCAGTTTTATCATATTGCTGAACATCAATTATGCTCCAGCTGCTCTCTCCACAAAGGTAATAACTCTGTTCTTTACAGGCAGGGTCTCAGGCAACTTTCTCATATCTCAAATAAAAAGTCTTTAGAAAACCGATCTGATTCCAGATTATTACAGGACTGGGGAAACACTGACCTTGCACTTTTAAGTATATGTCTTAAAGAGGAGTATGAAATAACACCCAAACTTGTTGCCCAGGGAGAGCCTGTCTTTGCTCTTCCCTCACCTCACTTCAGCAAAGCTTTTTCCACCTGATATTTCCTGGGCAGGCAAAGACTTTCAGGAGAAGGAAGCAGGAACAGGTAGAGCAGGGGAGATAAGATAGCAGTGATATAAAATGAAGGTACAAGGTGCCCCCAGACCTGCATAATCAATGCCCTAAATCAGCCAAAAAATTTTGCCCAGGTTCAGAAAAGGCAGCACTTTCAGGAGGCGCTTAGTTTGCCTTCTGCTTGGCCAGGGAGAAATTTGACAGTTTGGAGCAGTAGCTCAAACTAACAAGTGTCTGTGTCCTCACTCTGCAGGAGAGGCAACTAGCAGGCAGTGAATTTATGTGCTGGAGAAAAGCACCTTATTATTTTCAGCAGTAAATTAGACTCTGCAGACGAAGAGTTTGCATACTTTGGCTCACAAGCATCACTGCACACTTGCATGTGAGAGTGCAAACACACCAACGTTGAAATGTTTGCATAGGAGCAGAGATAAGCCCTGAGAACTGCATTCATAGAAGGAGATCAAGATCATCAATATCATCTCATTCCAACCCCCTGCCATGGGCAGGGACACCTTCCATTATCTCAGGTTGCTCCAAGCCCTCCAGCCTGGCCTGGGACACTTCCAGGGATGAGGCAGCCACAGCTTCTCCAAGAAACCTTCACCAGGCCCTCACCACAGTCCCAGTCAAGATTTCTTCCTAAAATCCAATCTGTAAACGTAAACCTGAACTCTTTTGGATTAAAGCCATTACCTCTTGTCCTATCATTCACAAGGCCACGTACAGTTAAGAGTAAATCCTTGGATAAACATGGAAATCAGTAATGCAAAATCTCAAACAACTGCAATGCAGCTGCCAGGCTGTGGTGAACCATCTTTTTCTAACAGCAATAACCAAAACAGTGGCTTCCTCAAGACAAGGGATTCATTAAAACATGGCACTGTTTCCTTCAAGAAAAGTTATTACTTATTCATCCTAAAAACTATTCAGACTTATTCCTTCAGATATCTGCAAATTCCAGAACCTGCAAGGATAGAAACAAGTCGATGCTCATCTCTGGACATCAGTGGCTACATCCTTCAACTCACATAATTAAAGGAAATGCTTATTTTCAGAAGCATAAGGCTCAGATCTGTGGTCCTTTCAGCACAGTCCCACCTGTCAGCTGGCTGTGGTAGCTATCAGACTGTATTGTTTCCGTGTTCACTCTGGTTTGGGCTCAATCACATAAAAATCCCAGTGGATTGGGCTACGAGCGCACTCACAAAACCAGTCCCTGCAGCTGAGCTTGTGGGCTCTCTGCTGCCCTGGCTCTGGAGATTGGGCCTTCTCAGGGATCTCTGCTCTCTCTGTGGGCACAGATCCCTGTATTGGTGGAGGAGATGCTGGAAGGCGACTCAGTAAAGGAATCCGTGATTCCCAAGTGCACAGATTCCATTATCTTCACCAGCACTCAACTTATTCAACAACGCCCAAACAGCCAAAAGGAGTTGGTGGCTGCAGAAGGACCTATTAGCATCAATATGTGGCTTTAAGTGCTTTTTGCTTTGTTTTGCACCAGAACAGCTTTCCTACATATGGCAGAGCTCATCCTAATGATTGATCTGCCTCATTTGACTTCTCAGTTCCACAGCTGATGGAGATTTTGGGGAGGAAGTCCATGCAAGCATCAGAGAGAGGCAAATTGGGTTTTCATGGCCCCATGCTACTTTATCCAATTACGTTTCCCTATGCGAGGGCATCCCACTGGGGGCTCACCCTTGGATTCACTCTTCTTAATGACATTCAATCATTTTGTGCTGAAGACAGTCATTTTCATAGCTGCTTGCATAATAAATTCAGAGTTACATGCTCACTGGTTCTCTAATTACACCCTGTTCCTGCAAAACAAAATGATTAAACCAAGTTTTCGCTGAAAAAAATTGTGAGTCAGCACTTTTATTTTACTGATAAAGTTTGGCCGTGTTTGGTTTTGTTTGATATTTTCTTCTGCAAATTGGAAGCTTGTATTTAAAGGTTAAAACATAGAAAATGATTGGGCCAGTGGATAATTGTCCACTGAGTTTGTAGGACATTCTGAATTTTCACTCCTGCCCTAAAATGATCTCAGTGACCTTGGGAAAGTTAATCTGCACCGGGTTTGGAGTCTGTGATGCTTGGTTATGCAGAGATAGCAGGACTCATGTAAACTAAAGGAGTTTCAGACCTGGACACACCAAAAAAAAAAAAAAA
>VZTE01000758.1:1124159-1187384 GCA_013397775.1 Eulacestoma nigropectus
AAAAAAAAAAAAAAAATGAAATCATTCAGTGACTGTCTGGTAGATAATGGAACATGAACTATGCATCTATATTTAGATCAGTCCAATCACACACCTTGACATCAGAGAGAAGTAAATCTGAGCAGCTCCAGAGGAGGTGGTAGAAACCATCAGACCTACAATCACAGTGATTAGAATTCCTGCTATTTTAAGTAACCAGTGCTGAGGTTTGCAAGTGGCTGCTGGCTCAGAGGTTTTCTGGGCCTCTTGGGTTGACAGATGTTATTGAAATCGACTCTGCAGTGGGTGATGCAGGTTGAGGATGTAATTTTGGGCGTAGAGCCACTGGAATTGGTCATCCCAGGTGTTGATTGTGCCAGTTGATTGCAAGACATGAGATAAACATAGATCAGATTCTAAATACAGTTGAGCACGAAAAAGAAATAATCAAAGGGATAGGCACAAACAACAAAGCTCCATTAGAAGGGGTTTGCCAGCCTTCCAAATACACTCCCAAATGTCCTACCAGCCTTCTGTAAATGGCTCCAAAGCCCTCCAGCACTGCTGGCAAGAGGAGCTTTGAGATCTAGGACAGAACTGTCCCAATGGAGAAAATACTCCAATGACCTTACTGTGGTCACCCAACCAGTCCCTACCACTTCCCTTATGTCCTGCAAGGAAATATTTTCATTTAATTATTTGTGTACACAACCAAGAAACTAGAAAAAAAAGAGGTGGATCTCTAATTTAAAGTTTTTCCATACATAAACGAGTGATAGGCTTTCCTTTCTGACCTGAAAATTTTGGTTAAAATCACCTGTGCCATCAAAATTAAATCTTATCCTAGCCACAAGCCACACATGCCAAAACAGTTTCTATTGCAGCTCAGGAAGACTTTTCCAAAATATCATTGAATTATCTCACGTGGCTACAGCCAGTAGTGTGTCTGTGGTAGCAGGGACCTCAGTGAGGGTTTTATAACCTGAAATCAATTTAGTTTTCCCAGAAAAAACTACTGCAGTGTCTGTACCTGAGCAGGTCTCTTTGGTATAATCCACTGCAAAGGCTTGGCCTGAGGTGGGATTCATCCCACCTGACACATGGGACAGGTTTTGTCTGATCAAATAAAGATGGAGATGAGATGATCAATGTCCTAAAAACCTCTGGCTTTGCTGACTCACTCTTCCTTGACGTTAAAGTGAGCCAGCACTGGTGGCCTCAGATATTGGCACTTCCAGAATAGGCACCTCTGTTTACTCATCCAAATCCTGCCCTAAGCAAGTCCAGCTCACTTCACCTGGCTTCTTTCCTCACCCACACAGAACTTATCTGCCCTTACACGTCCATTTTACTTCTCTCAGCCCTGGCAAAGACATGGTTACATTGGTAGACATTGACATAGGAAAAAAAAATCCATCTCCTCCTCCTGCTGGCAGAGAGCTTGATCTGTACAATCTGCATCCATGGACTCGGTGAGCATCAATCGAGATCAACAAGCCTGATACAACTCAGGCAAATGGATCAAAAAGCAGGAGTTTGTCTTCTGGAAGGGCAGTTGGTACATCTGCTGTGGGGACATCACCTTGGGCTGGAGTTGGTGGTGGCTGCAATGTTGGAATGATCTTGCTCGGCCCCTCTGTGTCTCACTGCAGATCTCCTCCCTAAACCTCATAGTCCCAGCTCCTTCATTTTTAAGGCCCTACTGGAAAGCTCCATAGTCCTTCAGGGCATGTCAATAAATGAACAAAGTGAGTGTGATCACTGCTGTGTGGATGGAGAATTTATGCCACCACTGTTTGTTTCCTACTGCTGGATTCTGTCACCTCCCATCCCTCATCTTTGTTGCCTTCTGACGTTGTAAATTCTTCCCAGCACAGAACTTGCTCTCTAATTTTTCTGTTAAATGTCTAGTCTACAAATGAGTCCCAGCCATCCTCATTAACAATACTTTGTACTTATTCCTTCATAAACTGATGGATGAAAAGCTCCATAAAAGCGCAAAAAAAATATTATTTCCCCCAAGAGGAGGGTTTGCAAAGTCATTTCTCAAAGGAAGCCAGCAGACTTTCCCATCTAACTCGAATCCGCCACAGCACAACTCTGTCGCCAGAAGCATATCTTGTTTTCCTCTACTTTTTTTTTAAATTTTACTTTATCTGCTGGTTGATTCACTTATGAAGTTAAAGGAGATTATAATTTTAACTCTTTGGTTTTAAAGCCACGAGGAAGGGAAGCTAGGAGAGCTGCCATCTGCAAATTGCAAGAGACATAAAGTGTAAAATAAAGGGAAAAATAAGCATTTTCCACTTAGCAATATATTTCAGCAGAAGATTAATTTGCTGTCTGACACTTGATGCTTATTCTTTGCAAACTCCAGATCTGCAACTGCAAATCAAGCTGAAAAGCATCATCTAATCAAAGAGGAGATAATTTAGCAAGAAACCACTCAGATCTCTCTTCCTTCCAGGTTATCCGTGTGCATGCACATGGAAACAGAGATCCACTAACCCGGTACATATTTGTGTCCCTGACAGCCTCCTCGGACAAACTGTGACTCACTGACCTTTATTTCAGGTGAGGGAAAGAGGTGCTTATGTCACAAAGACTCAAGAAAACACCCAATCCTTGAGCTCTGCCAACCCACATTCCAGGGAGATGCATCCAAATGAAAACGGAAGAGAAAATCTAAAAGAGAGAGCAAGTGAGAGGGAGATCCTTTGCCTGGTTTTTAAGGTGTGGTGGTTCAGATGAGAAGCTGACACAGTGATCCAGGAAATTCCTCTTCCCCCACTTTTCCTTACATGTAAGATGTTATTAAAAGTGTGAACCTGCAGTACAGCCTTGAGCGCACTACAGAAAAAGCACATTTTTTTAAAATCTAGACTTGTTTGAACCCTATTAAATCTTTGCTTCACTGGTTCTAAGCCTGTCCGAGTCAACTTGAATGATTATTGTTATTATTAACAGAGTGCAAAGTGAGAAAAGAGAGGATTTTTTATTTAAATAGGTTATTCTGTCTGCAGCTGGCTGTGCTGCAGAGGCCTGGCACCAGTTCATATTACAGGCATTACCAATTCCTTGGAGCTTTTCATGGGAGAAGCTTGCTCTGACATTCTCATCGACTCTTCTCTCCCCTATTTATCACCCATAGATTGGATGATGTCCTCTCACAGCAATAACTGCATAGAAGCCATCTATGCACTTCTGCCCTCGTGTTGGGACTTTTCTATGGGATTTCTGTTTCCTGCTATTTACCAAATGAATAATTTTTTGTGATTTCAATGAGACTTTCCTTTCCTACCTAATAAAGTCAGATGTGGCTGTGTAAATCTGTAAGAATTCAGAAGGAAAACCTTAAATAAGAGTACATTAAAATAAAAATACTGTGTCTGATCAAAAAACAATTGCAGCCCATGTTTTGACTGAGAGTGGTTACAGAGTGCAAAAGTAAGGTAGCCAGACTCTGATACTAAGCAGTGTATTAATAAACTTCAACAGATTTTTTTTCCCATTATTTTTTCCCTAGAAACAACCCCATTCCACAGCAAGGAATGTCACAGCTCAACCAGACACTGCCGGTGAAGAACCTGCTCAATTTCCGCATCTCTGCTCCACGCCCATCATGACTTTAGCCTGAAAAAAGCCGCTCCCTAAAATGTATTTTTCAAGACTGAAGTGTGCACATCTATCTAATCCTTTCCTGTGCTGCTGCAGCTGTTCCTTATCATCCTTCTGGCATCTTCTCAGAGCCTTTTCCAGGGCCACTAAAGCCTTTTGAGAGGGGAAGACAAGCACCAGACACAATATTCAAGCTGCAGGTCCAAAACACATTTCTTCAGTGGCACTACGATGATTTCTGTTTGGTTTTCTATTCCCTCCTTAATAATCCTTAACATTCAATTTCCTCTTTTGATTGCTACAGAACAATGAGCTCGTAATTTCATTCAACTGTTCATTATAAGACCCAAATGCCATTCCTGGGCAGCAATAATCAGCTCAGAGCCCATCACCATGCACAGAGTTGGAACTGTTGTTTTCCTTGTGTGCAATGCTTGGATTTAATGCCAGTGAATTCCACCCAATGTTTTATTACCCAGCAATCAAAAATTCTTCATGGGTGGTGTCAGGAAGCTCCAAGTCTGGGCTGATCCACAAGGGAAAGTGGGATGAAACACAAGGGCAAAAGCAAGGCAGGCAGAGACTTCCCCAGCAGGGTGAAGGAATTTTGTAGAACCATGGAATTATTAAGGTTGGAAAAGACCTCCAAGATCATTAACCAATCACTAAACCATGGCCCATCACTAAACGCTGTCCCTAAATACCACATCTACACCTATTTTGAACACTTCCAGGGATGGCGATTCCTCCACTTCCCTGGGCAGCCTGTTCCAACACTTGAACACCTTTTCAGTGAAGAAATTTTTCCCATTATCCAATTTAAACCTTCTCTGGAGCAAATTGAGGTCCTTATTCCCGATATGTGAGACTTTCTGACCAGAATTCACTGCCCCTTCACTGCTCCCTTGGGAAGAGAGCTGGAATATGATCCTTTCTGGTCCAAACATTTCTTCTTATTTTCTTTGCTGGTGCAGCCTTATTTAAAGGTGGATGTTTGAGCCTTGCAGTCTAATCGAGCAGTTTACAGCCTGCCCAGCTGAGAACAATAATTTGGTGTCATAAGTTTGCAGCTCCTTTCAATGTGTTTGATGTACCAGATCCCAGAGTGTTTCTCCTAAAGTATCTCAGACATGTTTGCTTTTCATATCAGACAGCATTACAGAAAAAATCTGAATGCTCCCAACTCTTTAACCAAGACAAGTAGAAAATCTTTCCATGAAGCCAGCTAAAGTTGTGCAAAAATTTATTCCCTACAAATTTAGCCACTTGAGACAGGTTATATGAGGACTTTTTCAGGCTGCACCCCAGGAATCCTTGAAGGAAGGACTACACATGATCTCTTCTTGATGACATGGCCAGAGGTTCAGATAAAGGCTTCACTTGGTAGCAGACCTGTCTGCAAAGGGGGAAGGTGGGGTAAGTATGGGTGCCAAAAACAAGCTACAACCAAGACTTCCCTCATGTTGCCCAGAGATATCGTGGAGTCTCCCTCACTGGGGATATCCAAGAAGTGCCCGGATGCAACCCCATGCCCTGTGCTCTGGGATCACCCTGCTTGAGCGGGGAGGTTGGACCAGATGACCCCACTGTGGTCCCTTCCAGCCTGACCTGTTCTGTGATTCTGTGTTACCAGGGCTCCTCTTGTTGTTGGTGCAGGGGTTCCAGACCAGCTCCACGCAGCAGGGCAAGGAAAAGCTTTGGCAAGCCGAGGCACAAACAGTGGTCAGAGCATCTTCCACAGGAAAAAAGTGCCAGTGAGATTTGCTTCTATAAAAACCTCATATTGTTCCCGCTTTAGTAATGATGCAAGATTCCCCCCAGGGGAAGTAGAACAACATTGCCCCAGCACTGTTTAAAGGGATTTGGGAGAACAGGTCGGGAAATTGTTCTTATCAAAAGAAAGGGCACAAGGAGATGGGCATTTGGAAATGTGCTGAAAGCTGGGTTATTGCAGTGCTGTTACTAATGACTACAATACATCATTTCAACTTGTTGACTTTTCTTTCTTTAATTTCCAGATTATCCAGATCTGTTGCTTATCCTCCACCCATTCTGGGAGTAAACAGAGACATCATGTGCTTCAGCTGCAAAAAAGTTACTTTCAGCAGAAATTAACTTGTGCGTGTTTTTCCTGTTTTTGTTTGTTTGTTTGCTCTGTGGTTTGTTGGTTGTTTTTTTTTTAAGAAAAGAAAATCTTTCAGCTTTACCTTTCAGTTTTACCTTTCAATTTCCTCTTCCAATTTTCTTTTGCAATTTCACCTTTGTAACATTTCAATGACTTCAGAAAGTATTATTTCTATTCTAGAAATAAGAGAAATTCTGGCAGAGGGCAGATGAAATCTCTTGCATAAAGTTCCTGGGGAAGTCTCTGAGAGGTGTCAGAGGGGAAGCTGATGCTTGGGAGTTCCAGCTCAAGCACTCAATTTGACTGAAATGGTGGGATCTGACCAGATTCAAGCAAGAGGGGATTTTTTCCATACCTTACTGAGATCTCAGGCATAGGAATTTTCTGCGATTGCTTTGGGAAATCTGACTTTCTTTTCCTTTAGAATCACAGAACGATTTGTGTTGGAAGAAATCTTAAGGATCATCTCCTTCCAGCCCCCTGCCATGGGCAAGGACACCTTCCACTATCCCAGGTTGCTCCAAGCCCCATCTGAGGCAGCCTTGAACACTTCCAGGGACGGGAGACCACAGCTTCTATGGGCAGCCTGTGCCAGGGCCCCACCACCCCCACAGGGAAGAATTTCTTCCTGATATCTAACCTAAATCTGGTCCAAAGACCCTTCCCCCAGGGTCTTGAAGAAGTCCTGCAATGCACTGCCAACCTCAGCTGCAATAACTGTGTGCAACTCTTTTTCAGATGAATAGCTCAAGGAAATACAGGAAAATCTCCCAGAAAACCTCAGGAACACTCCAGTGGTCTTGGCAAGACTGCCCAAAGTTCCTCTGTAAAATATACAGAAGGTCTGGATCTATCTGCTACTTGTTCCTTTTTTTGCTTTGGAAGACACCCCAGGAGGTTGTAACTGAATGATCTTTAGGGTCCCTTTCAACCCAAACCAGTCTACAATTTTGTGATTCTTTTTCCCTCACAAAAGCTCTCATGTTTTCTTTCAGGGAGAAACTCTGTTTTGAAAGGGCCATGAATCACATCCATCAGTCTTCAGGAGAAAAGTAATCAACAGATGGTTATTTAAGATCACATGGTGCCACTCAGATCAGGAGATTCGAAAGGAAACCAACTCTCTTTCCCTCTTGCTTATACTTGACTGAAGTCAAGTGTTCAGTCATATCCAGCCTGGAAGGAAACACATGAACACCAGTGCTTTGTGCGCAGTACCAAAACCAGGTCACAAAGCTCCAGCCTCAATCAGGGGAAAGTTTCTACCCCTACTAACTTGAATAAGAAAGAGAGGAGTGTTTTCAGGCCACATAAAAGAAATACTGGATTGCTGAAGGCCAAATAGTTTGATCTCAGTACTTGGTGTGCAACCTGCAGCTGTCTCTCAACGTGGCATCTTCCGTTCCCAACCACATCAGCAAGGCCACATCCAATTTTAATGCCAACAGGTGTGAGGGAGAATCCTCAAAATGCATCGTAGACATCTGTTATGGAGCTATTTTAGATTAGCTATTAGGATTATTTTATTATTATGTAATTTATTTATGTAATTTTATTATTAATTATATTATTATATTTTTATATAATATTACTTAATTATTGTATTATTTTAAATTAGAGACTAGGAAGAAATTCTTCCCTGTGAAGATAGTGAGGGACTGGCAGAGGTTGCCCAGAGGAGCTGTGGATCCCCATCCCTGGTAGTGTTCAAGGCCAGGCTGGACAGGGCTTAGAGCAACCAGGGCTAATAGAATTTGTCCCTGACCATGGCAGGGGTTGGAATGAGATGATCCTTAAGGTCTCTTCCAGCCCAAAGCATTCCATGATATTTTCATCTGAGCTTGCAGTGAGCCTCAGAGGTGCCAACAAACCAACCATCACAGTAAGGGGTTAACTTAGAAAATGTCTGCAAATTCTGACTATTTTTGCTTTGGGCAGATTATTTTTAAATCCCAGACCATTACAAAATATGGACTTTGTCCTTGGACATCTATTACCCTCCTTTGGTTTATGTTTATACAAAACTGGACCTATCCAAGAGGGGAACGCAGGGCACAACAACATCTTCTCCCTGCCTTGGAGCCAGCCACAACTCAAATTGCCACTGGTCCCTTTCTGTCCTGGAGAAAAATGTTTTCGGGGTCTTTTTACATCAGAGTATCCAAGTCTAGGCAAGTGAATTCATTCTCCATGACAACAAGAAGCCACTTGATGCTATTACAACACCTAAAAATTGAACTGTTCAAAAAGTGATGGCCCTTTGTTGCAAAACTCTTAAGCAGGTGGTGGGATTTGAGATAAGCATTTTTGTTTCATTGGTGTTTTGGTTTTTTTTTTTTTTCTGGGAAAAAAAGGAACTCTAGCTACTAAAATTTTCTCTCAAAAATATTTTTTCAAAAATCTTTTCAGAGCTGATGTCTGAAGAAGGAAGAAGTTCATGGTCTGGAATGCACAGACAAGGTCCTGTTAAAACCTGTTACCGAAATGTTCTTAATGTTGTGTGGAAAAATACAACAATATGCCCCCATACACACACAAAAAAACCAAACCAAAACCCCCCAAAAACCCAAACCAAACAAAAATACAGTATCTAGAAGGCCAGAAGGAGACCTATAGAATTGCTTACTTAGGGGAAATAAAGCATGTTCAGGGGATATTTTTGAACACTTTATTGGGAAAATAATCTTTCAATTTCAAGCAGTTCTTAGAAATTCATGTATTTCCTGCAATTCCATGTCCTTCATTTATTCCATTACATATATGAAGGATGAGGAGCACTTCGTGGATACATCATCATACCTTGGCCACTTGTTTCAGCCAGGGTTTCCCACCTGAGCATGGAAAACCTTCAGGTTGCAAGTATTTAACCTCAACCTGCCACCTGTTCCTCCCACAGCTGTGGGATGATCACTGCAGTTGCAGAGTCCCTCAGAGCTCTCCCGTCATTTTTGTCCTGCTCTTGTGAATGACGTTTTTGTTTCCTTCATGCTTTATCTTCTCCCAGTAACTCTCTGTTTCGAAATGCACATTGGAACAGGACAAAAATTCATTCCAGATAATCACTCCCAGTTCCCAAAGCCCACCTGAATCACCCCAACATCAGTGTCTGTCATGAGTAATGCATGGGATGTAACCACACACAGTCTGTTCAGGACACTGAAACCATGGAAACACTCCTGACGTGAGCTGCTCCTTGGGATGATCAGAGGAAAAGGTGGCTGAAGGAAGGTTGTCTTGTCCTCCTCTGTTGCCCCAGGCCAGATCATTATAAAACATGAAAGATTTCAGGTGTCAGACTTGAGCTTCACAAGGTTGTTGACAGTTTCAGTTAACAGAAAAATTTAAACAAGTCCAGAAATGGGCAATCATGGAGTTTCCTCAATGAAATCTAAACACTTTGAAGTGAGAGCATGGATATTGGGATGAAATTCTTCTCTGAGTGGGTGGGGAGGCCCTGGCACAGGTTGCCTAGAGAACCTGTGGTTGCCCCATCCCTGGAAGTGTTCAAGGCCAGGTTGGATGAGGTTTGGAGCACTCTGGTCTAGTGGAAGGTGTCCCTGCCTATGTCAGGGGGCTGGAACGAGATGATCTTTAAGGTCCCTTCCCATCCAAACCATTCTGTGTCTCTCAGATCTCTGGTCTGACTCCACGGGCCCAAACCACCTTCACAACCTTCGGCTGACCTTGGAGGCCCAGGAAAGTTCTTCCTCATGTCCTTGTAGAACTTCCTGTCCATCAGTTCCTGCCCGTTGCCTCTTGTGCCATTGCAGGGCCCCACAGCAGAGCCTGGTCCGTGCTCTGAGCCCTTCCTGCAGACACTGACGGATAGGGATGACGTCTCCTCTCATTTGCCTCTTTTCAAGGCTAAAGAGCCATGCTCGTGATGGACCAGTAACAAGAACAGCTTAGATTTAATATCCCACTCCTCAATGCCCCCACACCCCTCAGTCTCAAAATCAATCTTTCCACCCCTTAGGCATCATCTTTTCCATGCTTAGAACAGAATACCCACTCTCAATACACCTGACACCTCTCCCATCTATTTGGAAGTGTTTCCTCTTCTTTTGGGGCACATTTAAATGATCCAGAGCATCCAATGCATCTAAAATCTGCATGGTTTGGCGTGGAAGCACCAGCTAAAATTAGGCTGTACTGTGAAAGTGTAGAAAGGAGAGAATCTCAGGGTAGATATCCAGTTGTTTTGCAGCTTCTTGAGTCATCCACGTGGAAGCAGCAGCAGCTGCGTGGCACAGAGTGATACAAACACTGCAGTGGAAAGACCCCAGTGCTAACAACAGCTCACATGCATGGAGGGTCTTTCATTATCCAACTTCAAAAGGGATCAAAAATAAGTAAAGCACATACTTGGAGTGCTTCATCCACCCCTGCAGTGATGTGGAAGAAAGGCTGGATGGACAGACTCCCAAAACATCTGCAGGCTTTGAAGGACATTCCTGCTCAACAGTGATCAAAGAAAACCTGCAGCAACACCAAAGCCTGAGTTGGTGAACTCTGGAGTAACTTTTCTCACCTGGATAGGTTCAGAAGAAGTCAATAAAGAGCTTAAATAACATACTCTTAAAATGTGGCTTCCAAAAACTTCCTTATCTGTGCAGTCTGGTGATGTGTCTGAGCACAGCTGGGAATAGAATCCCAAATCTGGATGTGAATCAGTGCTTGGTCAATATTCCTCTGTTACTTTTCATGTCTTACCTAATCTTACCTTCTGTCACTGGTGTTCATGAGCACAGCCAGACTTTTGATCTCACTCCAGCAGAGAAATTATGCCAATTTTCAGTGTAAAAAACTTGAGATGAAGGAAAGCAACACACAACCCCACTGAGTAATGGGCATGTCTAGCAATCACCTGAAGTTTCTGCTCCTGTGTAGTTACTTAATACCCAAAACCTTCCACAATTCTTCATTCAGGAGAGGCAGCCAAACAGTGCTGCAAATTGCAAATTATTCCAACACAAAGATGTTTTCTAGGTAATTACTGCTATTTAAATTATTCTGCATATACAGCATGAGTGGCAGATACTAAAATGAAGAGATGACTTAATAAGTTCTAGTTATCCAGATGTGTCATTCTTGTAATAAGATGAAAAAAAAAAAGAGCGTGGTTATATTTCAGACTTACCAGGTGTACAGTAAATAAAATTAGTTTATTATATTGCAAAATCCTTGTAAGCAATATTGCCCCTGTTAGAATTAAGACAAATGACACCAATAAAACAAGCAGATTAGGATGTATCGTTTTTTAGGTGTTGAATCAAAAGCACGTGCAACTTGTTGACATACACATTAAAATCAATGTGAATGAAAAAATCAAGTCCCATTAAAATCTAGTGGAGGGTGCCCCCGCTGTGGCAGGGGGGCTGGAACTAGATGATCTTTAAGTTCCCTTCAACCCAAACCATTCTATGATTCTACGAACACGAATGATTAAAGAGGTAAAATCACAGTGAAGGAGAATTGGGCAGCTTTGAGAGAATGGAGAAAAGAATTCCTGGTACCTGAGTTTCTGTTGAGGCTGCACAGCAAATATTTTTAAAACAGGGATTTCAGCTGCTACTCAGATACACCGTAACTGATCGACTGATAGACCTTAAGCAAAGCAAAGACCCAGGGTGTAATTGCATTTTAAGACTCTCTCTTGCAGCTAGAGCTGAGAATTTATCTTTTTTGATCAGTCATGAAGACAAGAAAAATAGAGGATCGCTGCTGCTCCTCGCAGCTGAGGCTGAACCCAGGCAAGCTGGGTTTATCCCAGTACAATGTGTTTAGATTTGTCTCGTTGCAAGGTCAGATTTTAACAAAGAATGACAACAACAGACAGGGAAGGGGATTGTGCCTTGCAAAACACGTTCAGCCAGGCAAGCAGAGTCCTGCTAAAATAAGAAATGCAGTCTTGGATGTCTGGCCAGGGAAACCCTGAGTGGAGACAATTATTAATGCACCCAGCTCTAAAGCACGGTGTCTGCTCCTGCTGTTCCCTGCTGCAGAGCAGGCTGAGAAACAGGAATGGGCTCACAGGCACAACCTCCAAATCTGGAGGGATCAGGGATATTGGAAGAAAAGAGGGATTGGATCATCCATGTTTGGGTGTTGCAAGCAAACCTGCACTCCTCTTTTGGATGAGGTGAAGAAATTGTTTTTAGGCAGCTAAATGTGTTATGCAAGACCTACTTCCAGGATGTGCATCTGTTTTAGGGATGGTCTGGTGAAGCCAAAGGGATCAGGTGAGTGTCTCATTCAACACATTCATGGACATAAAAACTGAGTTTTCTTCAGCTTTTTCTGTCTGTTTGGTGCAATCATGGATGTCAGGGCTAAGAATTTTTAATAGTTTCTTTTGGAAAGCTGGATGCCCTCTTGAGTGGGATTGAATAATCTTCATATATATCTTTACCCGGAGGGATTGTGGACTCCCCATCCATGGATGTGTCCAAGGCCAGGTTGGATGGGTCTTGGAGAGACCTGATCTAGCAGAAGGTGTCCCTGCCCCTGGTGGGGGGTTGGAACTGGATGATCTTTAAGATCTCTTCCAAACCAAATCATTCTATGATTCTATACATGAGACAGCAGCATCATTTCCATTTAATGTGCACTGGTTTAGAATACATGTATATATATATATGAATGATATTTTCACAAGGATTTTTTTATCTGAGAAAATTGAGTTTATAGAATGTCAGCTATTTTACTCTGGGAAAAAAATAACAAATTTTCCCCCAATTTTCTGCAACATTGTATTTGGCTTTTATTCAGGATTTCTCAGGGCTGCTTGGGTTCCCATCTTTTCCAGAGCTGGCAGATTGGGTTTCAGGCTCCTCAGAGAGCTTCAGACATGCTTGGAAAAGATTTAAAGGGAATCCCTTCACAACTTCCTCTAAACTGAGTGTGAGAGTTCCCATTCCACAGGAGATTAGAGTTTTATTCTATCCTAGAATAATTATCTCTAAAAAGAAAACAGAGGAGATTTTTCAGTGGAATTCCCAGGGAGTTCCAATTTTGAGCCAAATCTATAGATAGACTCAGTTTATTCTGTGCTCAGAAATAAACTGTGAATCTTTCTAGCCAGTATGGAGAATCCCTCAAGACTCCGACTTCATACAGGAGTCCAAAACACACAGAAATAGATGGGCTGCTCCTCTCAGTTAAATCCTTGGCAGAAATCCCACCTTTAATTCAACAATATTTGTAGTGAATCCACCCCTTTCTAGATCTCAGCCTTCTCAGGAGGGCACAGCAGATCTGGCTGACAAAAAGTGCGTGTGAACACAACTTTCTTCCATTTTCAAAGTATTTCTTGGTTTAATGAAGGATGTTGCCTCCACATGCAACTTATGTCTTGCCTAGAACAAGGATGGCAGTACTGGGATACCCCATTTGGGCAGGGAAGTATCTGGATTTGAAATGGAGACTACAAGACATGGAGAAGAAAGAAGCCAAACTGAGCAGAGCCATCTGCTTCCCAAACTTAGCAAGAAACAGAATGGAAGCATAAAATCATTAAGGCTGAAAAGACCTCTGAGACCATCGAGTCCAACCATTAACCCAGCACTGCCACATTCACTGCTAAACCATGTCCCCAGGTGCCACGTCTCCATGGCTTTTGAACATTTTCAGGGATGGTGATTCCATGACTGCCCTGGGCAACCTATTCCAAAACCTGATCACCTTTTTGGTGAAGATATCTTTCGTAATATCCAATCTAAATTTCACCTGGTGGACCTTGAGGCCATTTCCTCTCAGCCTATCACTTGTTACCTGGGAGAAGAGACTGACCCCCACCTGGCTCCACCCTCATGTCAGGGAGTTGTGGAGAGCAATGAGGTTGCCCTGAAACCTCCTTTTCTCCAGACTACACAACACCATCCATTGATTATTGAGTTTTGAAGTTCACTGCTAAAGCTTCAGACCTCATGGAGAGCTGGTGGGCACCAAAGTCTGAAATCCCAGCTGTGCCCATCAGCATTGAAAGCGTGAGTCTTTCTCTCCTCTGTTTTGAAGCCAATAGTTTTAGTCTTCAGCCCAAGTCCACTCAAGACACTGCAGTAAGGACATTGAGAAGTCAAGTTAAAGGAACCATAATGATGTTCTTGTGCTCCTAAACCCTTAAACTCTTACAATTTAAGGCTTTAAGCTGAAGGAAGGTAGAGTTAGATTAGGTATCAGGAAGAAATTCTTCCCTGTGAGGGTGATGGGAGACTGGAACAGGTTGTCCAATGACGCTGTGGACTCCCAATCCCTGGAAGTGTCCAAGGCCAGGTTGGATGAGAATTGGAGCAACCTGGGATAGTGGAAGGTGTCCCTGCCCATGGCATGGAGGTTGTTACAAGGTAATATTGAAGGTCCCGTCCAACTCAAACCATTCTATGTTCCTATGATTTTCTGAATTAAAACCACCACTAATAAGCTCATGAACCCTAACACCTCTATACAGAGAACTTCCTGGGTTGCTGGAGGTGGCTCTGCCACACAACCAGACTGTGTGGCCGAGGGAACAGAGCATGAGCTCTTCTTGCCTGTATTTGTAGTTGGTGAGGGATAAGTTCTTCTCTGAAAATGTCCTAGACCAGCACTGTATGTAAGTTTTGAGGCCCATCTCAGGAGAAGTAGACCCAAGATGATATAAATCACCACACTGGTGTGGCTCCATGCTCCTCTTCTCCATGTTGCCTGTACATTGTATGAAGGTCTCCTTCTGTGTGCAGGCATTTCCTGGGACAGTTCAATTAATAGAATCATAGAATCAATAAATGGTTTGGTTGGAAGGGACCTTAAAGATCATCTCACTCTATCCCCCTGCCATGGGCAGGGACACTTTCCACTAGACCAGTTTGTTCAAAGCCCCATCCAACCTGGCCCTGAACAGTGCCAGAGAGGGGAAGTCCACAACCTCAAATTCCTCTGAGTAACCTGAAGCCCTCAGTACTAAAACCATCACCCTCAATGCCTTCTGTTGCTCAGCCCTTCTCTGAGGGCTTCCCAGTCCATTTGTTGCCTCCTAGGAAGCTTATTTGTCTCTCTGCCTCAGGCAACAACAACTTCTGCTCTCAGTGAAGCCTCACTCCATCTCTCAGGTTCCTTCGAAAAGGCATTGGTATGGGAAAACCAAACAAATCAACAGGGGCTCAGTTCACGTCCACAAGAACCCCACCTGGCTGCTTCTTCCTGAGCCATGATCCACATTAAAAAGTCAAGGAATCTTATAATCAAATCATTCTTTATTCCACACGGGCAGCGGGCCTGAGTCACGCGGCCATGCCTGTCACAAGCAGCAGAGCTGGGATGGGATGCAGAGGCACAAACAATCCCTCTGTACTGTATGATAATCAACAAAAATTAGCTGCCTAAGGGAACCAGGAAACTCTGCCATGAATGCAGCAGCTAGAGACTGAGCCTATTTATTTAACAGGTGTCCCCTGAGCTGGGATGCCAGACTCTGTTTGCCAAATTTGCAGAGAGAGGAAGACAGCTTGAATAAATACGGGCAAGAGGAGAACAGTCCTGAAGCCATTTTCTTTGTGGATTGTTGTGTTGTTTTGGGTTTTTTTTTCCCCAGCAACTTTTTATTGTAAGAAAATGTATCCTAGTTCTTGGCTGGGAGTATTTAGACAGCAGGAGCTGTGCCAAAATCCAGTTTCCCTCCTCGTAGTGGTGCAGAGTCCAGCTCGGCCACAAAGCAAAGTTAGCTCTGCTGGATGGCTTCATGATTAGTTTGTTTGTTCAGTTTAATTAAAATACAGTATGGGGTACATTTTGGATGAGAACCCATCCCAGGCTGTCAGGGACCAAGAGCCAACAACAGCTGTGCTGAAATGATCTCCTTCCCCATTCCTGTGCAGTGGAAACACAAGTTGCCATCTCTGGTGCTGCAGCACCGAGAGGCCTTGGATTGTATCCGACGTCACAGCACGAAACATTCCACACAGAGCATCTGGGTGGTCCTTGTTCAATTTTCGGAGCATTTTCACACAGTCTGGAGGAAAGGGATAGAGAAGGACATAAAGGAACTGTTGTAGGCATTTGTTCCACCTCTCAAATGGAGTACAAAGCCAAGCAGCTCATGAACGGGTTTTCACAGAAGTCACAGAATCACAGAATGGGTCAGGCTGGAAAGGACCAAAGTGGGGTCATCTGGTCCAACCTCTGCTCAAGCAGGACCATCCCAGAGCACAGGGTAAAGGATTGTGTCTCCAGATGGTTCTGGAATATCTCCAGTGAGAGAGACTCCACACCCTCTCTGGTCTCTGTTCAGGGCTTGGTCACTGCACAGGGAAGAAATCCTTCCTCATGTCCAGGTGGAACTTCCTGGACATCAGTTCCTGCCCGTTCCTCTTGTGCCATTGCTGGGCCCCACAGAGCAGAGCCTGGTCCATCCTCTGACCCCTCCCTGTGGATATTTTAGGCATTGATAAGTTCCTCTCTCAGTTGTCTTTTCTCAGGGTTGAACAGGCCAAACTCTCTCAGCCTGTACTCATCAGGGAGATGCTCCAATCTTTTGGTGATGTTCGGAGCCCAAGCGAATCCTGAACCTCTTTCTGGCAGGTCTCCTCAGGGAACTGTTTTCCCATATGTTCCCTGTTGCCTTTCATTTGTGCCAGAAAGCCAATGCAAGACAGAAGAGTCAGCAGAGACTCATGGAGAGGGGCCTGCAGCAGCCCTGCCTGAAAACACAAGCTGAAGGCAGTGAGTAGAGTAAAAAATTTGCTCATCTGGCAGAAAACTCACAGAGAATGTCCCAGACAACCACACCAAAAACGCTGGAAGCAGCAGGGGGAAAAAACTTTCTCCAACCAGATGTTTTTGCCTGAGAAAGGGAGAATTTCCAGACTCTGTAGAAACTTTTACTGACTGCTCCTTACAAGTTGTAGCAAATATTTGCCAGCTGCACTGAGAGATAATCTGATAAATAAACAAGATGACATTCTTTTTGCTTAGTTTTTGTGTACAAGGCATTGCCCCAGCAATATCAGCTACAGAAAGCACCCACATCTCCTGGCTGATTCTCCCAGCCATCTCCAAGCCATTCCTTGCTGATTTCAGTCACGAACAGGGCTGACATTTACATCTCATACAGCTGAGGCAGACATCTGGGAAGTGTTCATCCCCATGGTAAGACAGAGATGTGAAGGTCCTGCTCGTGCCTCCTTCCTCCAGCAGCTGTGAGCTGAATGAGCACCAGCGTGAGCCAAACGCTGCCCCAGGTGTCACTCGGTGGTGGCATCTGGGGTTTGCAGCAGTGGTCAGTGCGTGACAGAGGGCAGCTCATTCCAGCCCTGCACCACAAACATTTGTGCCCCCCAGGTCACTCATGGCAATGGGGGATTAAAAGGCATTTTCAATGCTACAAAGTGAGGTAAGAGCAGATTTTGCCTTTCAGCTTTGATGGGGACACAAGAACAGGACTGGATTCCCCCTCTGGAGAGTTTGGAAGAGCCCAGCCCTGCTCTACAGTGGCTGAGTTCTTCCACACATCCATTTGTGCTGCCTCCCACGCTGTGTTGCTCTGAGCAACCTCTGCCACCACCTCTGTGGCAGAACCTTCTCCTCTCTAATCCCCCAGAACAGCTCCTCATGGGTGACCATGAAATCTTTGCCCACCCTATTTTGGAAAAATAGAAGCCAGGACAGGGAAACGGCACCCTGTGCTCCTGCCAGCAAAGAAATGAGGATTAAATTATTTGTGTTGCTCCTCCAATTTCTACCCTAAAAACCCAGCAAAGCCTGAATTCTTCTTGAACCCTACTGCAGGGAAGAGAAATGACGGTGTCTCCATAGGAATAGAAAGCTAAAATAGTTGTGTTTCATGGACCTTGCCGGAATGACATTGCCAGTCCCAATCCACAACCTAGTAAAGGGCTCTGTAATTAATTCAAGACACCCAAAGTGTTTTCACACAAATTATCAAGCCTACGGGAGAGGTTTGTGACAGCATTACAAATTCATGGGTCTGGGAGAGAACTCAAGAGGTTGCATAGTTTATTTTCCTGTTCCAAAGCAAGACACAGTGTTTCTAGGTCACTGTTGATGGATCTTTGTTTAAACGGGTTGGTTTTTTTCAAGGCTTCCCATGATGGAGATGTTGCAGGCAATTAATCTCAGTATTTTGCAGTCCTGACCATTGGAAAATCTCTCCTCATATCACAGAATCACAGAATTATTTAGATTGGAAAAGATCTCTGAGACTGAGTCCAACTTTTGACCCATCCCCACCTTGTCACCCTCCCCAGAGCACTAAGTGCCACATCCAGGCCTTCCTCGGACACCTTCAGGGATGGGGACTCCAAACTTCCCTGGACAGCCCCATCCAATGCTTAACAGCCCTTTCCATGGAGCAATTCCTCCTGACGTCCAACCTGAACCTCCCCTGGCACAACTTGAGGGCATTTCCTCTTGTCCTGTCCTTGTTCCCTGGGAGCAGAGCCCAACCCCCACCTGGCTGCTCCCTCCTGTCAGGGAGTTGTGCAGAGCCAGAAGGTCCCCCCTGAGCCCCCTTTTCTCCAGGCTGAGCCCCTTTCCCAGCTCCCTCAGCTGCTCAAACTACCCAACACGCCTCTTCCCCAAAGCAGCTTAAACTTTTCCCATGGATTTCTTCTCCCGTGATAAAACAACTCTTCACGGATTTGAACAGTGCTACCATATTCTGCTCAGCCCTCTGAAGGAGATAATGATTTTAATATTTCCCCACAGGTAGTTTTTCCCTGTTGTCTACTCTTTTGGTTCCCTCTAGGTATTCCTGAAGTAGGACAAATCTTTCTGGAAATGGAGTGCCCCACTTTACATAATCTCCTCCACCTGAGGTGTTCCCAGGGGTGAGCAGAGCATCTCTGGCAGGTTACACAGCCTAGAACAGTGTTCATCTTTTTCATGACAGCACAATGCGTTGATTTGGGGCAGGCTGTGATTCATTACAGCCTCCAGATGTGGGTTTATTTCTTTTTATTTTTTTTCTGAGAGCTGATGTCTGATCAGTTGTTCCCAGCCCTGAAATAAATTAGGAAATTACTGAAGTTAAACTTCCTGACTAAGGCCATGCTGGAAGGAAACCAGGCTATAGGGTAAGTGTAGGAACATTTGTTTCCTTGCTGTAAATTTGTCATCATGGTCAAGACCTGAATCTTCCTTGCCCAGTCACAGACCTACTGATAATGGCACTTTGAGGGAAAGTAAGAAAGAGGGTATAAAGGGAATTTCATCTTTGCTCAGTTGTTTTGCCAGATTATTCTCAATTAGTGACACTGTTTAACCCCAGCCAGCAACTAAACCCCACAGAGCTGCTCATTTACTCCTCTCCAGTGGGAAGGGGTAGAGAACTGGAAAAGCAAAAGAGAGAAAACTTGTGGGTTGGGATAAAGACAGTTTAATAGTTAAAGCAAAAGCCACACACATGCGAGCAGAGCAAGAGGAGGAATTAATTCCTCACTTCCCATGGGCAGACAGGAGTTCAGCCATCTCCAGGAGATCAGGGCTCTGCACAAATCCAAACCATAGCCACACATCAGCTGCTATGAAGAAAATTAAATTAACAGCCAAAAGCAGCACCTTCTCCACCTATTATTCCAAACCATTAACAACAAGCTCAGGTCCAATATTATCCAACACATTGTGTTACCCTCCACTCCCCTTCCCATCAATTGATATAATACACAGCTATCATTCCCCTAATCCATGGATCAATCCTGTAAAATGTCCATAAAATGACCATAAAATGTCTACAAATATCCACAAACGTCCATTGAGTTCATTTAGTCCATGACTTTGGGGTCCAGCTGTGATGGTGGTCACTCAGGAAAGGAAAGGTGGTGTGTGGTATGGAGTTTTTGGGCACCAAACCTGGTTCAGGTCAGGTCACTGCTGCACTTGCTGCTTATAAAGCTTGTCCTCCACTGATTCAGGTGCTTCCTGCCAGAATAATTCCTAAAAACATGCAGCCCAAAGCATGAGTTACAACAATTTTAAGGTATTTCCATTACAGTCTCCACCCCTGGTTCCCTTAAGTCAGGTTATAAAGTTCAGTATTGCAATAAACTCCTGCCTTTGCTCTTAACCCTGCTTGGATTTATCCACAGACTGCAGTCCCTCAGGAATGTGCCTGCTCCAGCTGGAACCCTATCCATGAGCCATAATCTCCCCATGGTATAGATTTATCCACAGCCACAGTCCCTTTGGAAGAAAACCTGTTCCAACACAGCCTGAGGTCCATCCAGGGATGTACCTGCTCCATCATGGGCTTAGCCGCGGCCACAAGCTTTGAGGTGCTCCAGCGTGACCCCATGCACAGCCACCCATGCTTTGAGATGTGCCTTCTCCAGCCTGGACTTATTTTTTGGCCAAAATCCTTTCAGAGACATGGCACAGACAAAACCCCTCTCTCGGACCCTTCTAGAAGAACCTGCACTTGTGGCACAGTCACAGCCACGGATGTTTCAGGGTGTTCTGTTCTCTCATGGACTCACCCACAAGTTGTGTTTTCTTTGACTTGAGTCCATCCTGGAGTTCCAGCCTGTCCAGTACAGCAGCACAGGAACAGCAGTGATTCCCTGGCCATCTGCCAGGGCAGGCACATCCCCGCTGCTGCTACCAGAGCATTCCCAGCACAGGCAGAAGAGGAGCAGAGCAGCACCACAGCGAGCAGTGGAAGGAAAGAGCAGCCACTAAACAAGCACCGGGCTCAAATAGACACTCAGGCAAACACAGGGGTGGCCAATTAACAGCTGAACAGTAATGACAGCCATAAATTCAGTCCAGAAGATCCCATTCAAACCTGGTGTTGTCTTGAACTCTTCCAGCCCCACCTTGGGTGACACCCAGCCCCTCACTCACTCTGCTCTGGTGGAAGAAGGCATCAGAAGGATAAAAGTGAGAAAAAGAGAGGCTTGGGAAAAAAAGACAGTTTAATAGGTAAAGCAAAAGCCATGCATGCAAGGAAAGGAAAACAAGGAATTCATCCCTACTCTCCATGGGCAGGCAGGTGTTCAGCCATCCCCAGGAAATGTGGGCTCCAGAACATGCAACAGTGACTCGGGAAGGCAAACTCCATCACCCTGAATGTCTCCCTTTTCCTTGTTTTTGACCCCTTTATATGCTGAACATGATGTCCCACGGTCTGGAATCTCCCTCGGGTCATTTGGGATCAGCTGTCCTGGCTGTGTCTCCTCCCAAACACTTGTGGACCCCCAGCCCACTCGCTGGTGGGGTGGGGAGCAGAAAAGGCTGTGCAAGAATTGCTCAGCAATATTTAAAATATCTCTGTATTATCAACACTGTTTGCATCACAAATCCAAACCATAAACTCATACTTGCTACTATGAAGAACATTAACTGCATCCCAGCCAAAATGAGCACAGTTTGGTTTTAAGTTGCTATCCCTGAGACTTTTGTCTCCTGATTTTTCTAAACCCTTTCTGAAAAACATTATATTTCTAACCCCCATGACAAGTTCCAGGATATGTGTATAGGAAATTCTTTATGTTTGCTTTAAACCTTCTATCTGATCACTTCATTAGTGTCCCTGGGTTGTCATGGGATGAGAAATAATGAATAGCCTTTCCTTACTCAGCTTTTTTCTACTTGTCATCACTTTGTAGATGGCTGCTGGTGCCCAGAATGTCTCTCAGCTTCAGTGAGAATCACTATTTAGCCATTCCTCATATTAAAACTACTCCACATCTCTGATCACCCTTCTTTTTACTTTTTCTAACTCTACCACATGCTTTTTTATATGGCATGAATGGAAGTCCACACAGTACCCCAGATTTAGGTTCACCAAGGATTTATATGCACGAACACTTTTAAAGAGAAGTTCTGTTTTCCATCAGTTTCCTGGTAAATTCTAGGATTTTCACGTTTTGCTTGTGCTGACCACTGAGATGACACATTAAAGCATTATCTGCAGTGACTCCAAGATCTCTTTCCTGAGGGGTCAGTGCTAATTTAGAGCAGATTATTGTGGATGTAGTTATCACCTTTTCATTTCCCTTCCGGCTGCTCCTTGGCATTAGCTCGGGCTCAGAGGGGTTGTAGAAATATTCTGAGTCACCAAACATCCTGGGTCCTCCCCTAAAAAAGATCTCATGCCCCAGCTGGAGCTTCCCAGTTTATTATGTGGGCTCAGACTGAGCAGCTGAATAGACATATGCTGGGTGCTTATGTGCATCCTTTTTTCAGTCATTAATAGAAGGTAAAACCCAGAGATAAGAGAAGGTGAATCTGTCCACAACCCGTGCCACTTCAAGTCAAAATCTGATCAATTTGGCTGATTTCACTGAGAGGTGGAACTTCTATTGCCACTTTCTTCCAGAGACGGAAGAAATCCCCCACCCTGTGCATTTTCTAGTCCAGAGGCCATTTCATTTGACTGGGGACCACAGCAGGAACAAGCACAGCAAAGATTTCCATGACTCCGAATCACGTGTATGGTGGGGAACTGCTGTTCCTGCCTTGAATCGAAAGAGGAAAAAATCCTCAAGATGTATTCCCTCAGTTCCTTACAGTGTCAGTCATAGCCTGCAGAGGTGAGAAACTGGCTGTTAGATACTATTTTGTCACCTCTGAGGAGGTAGGAGTGATGTGGAGGAACAGGGAGCAAAGGAAAGGTCACATTTACCCGGCAGTCGCTCAGCCACAGCCTGACAACTGTGATTCACTAACTCCCAGACAATTCCATCATCCCACTTTTTCCTCTGAATTTTCCCCCTCCCATGAGGAATTCGAGATCAGATGGATACTTCTTTCTTTAGCATTGGAAAGGTATCAACCTTTTTGGCTTCAAACTTCACTGAGTTTTTTTCTAAGCTCACAGAGTCCTGGAGCACAAGGTTCACTCCTCCCTGGAGGTCCATTAATCAGCCCCAGACCAAGAAGCCTAATTAGTTTCCACTCATGGGGATGTCTGTTCTCACAGGCACCTTGTCACTAATGCTGTGACATGATGTCCCTCACCAGCATGACCTGGCCAAGCTCTTCAGTGCCACCAAGGACTAGGCAAGGGATACGCTGAGATGGACATACAGGAGCTCAACCAAGCCATGGAATCATGAACCCCAAGTCTGTTCTGGATGCATCGGGGTCAGATGACTGTTCAAGGAGTTCAGGTCCCCTTCCCAAGCTGGCAGAACTGGCATGTGAGAGGTCCCTTCCAACCACGTTATAGTTTTAAGGCTCATGCATCTTGCTGTCTTGAAGGCAGTTCCTGAATCACTTACTCCTCTCCATAGCTGCTGCCAAGAGTGGCAGGAGCTGCTCTCTCCATCCATCTCTCACTGCCGTTTTGGACCTCCTTGGAGTGGAGAAGAGAAACTGAACTCCATCCACAGATGTTGTCTAAGCGTTTTTGCAAACTCACCATTGGGAAAACACTCAGAACAGTGTATGACATTTCTAATACTCTGTTCAGCTGTTGAGAACCACACCATGAGGACAAATCTCAGACCCAGAACCTGGGGACACACTGTCATTTCTTTTTTATAGCCATTTCTATATTCTTGCAATCAGTTTTTCACTTTTAACATGAAACAGATGGGGAGAAAAAAAAAAGGTGTGTAATACATGTGCAGCAAAGCGATGAGTCCTGATACAGCCAAGTATCCTGTTCAACTGCAGCCACATCCCAAAAAGCATTTGGACAATGCTCTCAGGCACATGGTGGGATTCTTGAGGTTATCCTGTGCAGGACCAGGAATTGGATTATGACGATCCTTGTGAGTCCCTTCCAAAGCAGGATATTCTATGATTCTATGTTTGTTTGTTTGTTTTTTAATTCATAATGCAATTTCCTTTTGTGAACATAAGATCCAGCCACGGGTTTTGAAATACCAACACAAAATGCACCAGTGTTAAAAGGATGTTGAACATCCCTCACTGCCCTGGCTTTTTGTATATTGAGGATCTCAGCTGGGATGTTAATGACCTCATCTGCTTTTGGAAATTGGGGCTTTCCAGCCAGAATCCCTGCAACTCTGCAGAGATGCAGTGACGAGGTCCAGGGAAATAACTATTGTTTAGAAAGAGAGAGTCATGTGATTCCTAGGATCAGAGAATCCCCTGAGTTGGAAGGGACCCATGAGGATCATCAAAGTCCAAATCCTGGCCCTGCACAACCCCAAGAATCCCACCATGAGCCTGAGAGTGTTGTATAAACACTTCTTGAGCTCTGCCAGGCTTGGTGCTGTGACCACTTCCCTGAGAAGCCTGTTCTAGTGCCCAACTACCCTCTGGGGGAAGAACTTTTTCCTAACATCCAACCTAAACTTCCCCTGACACAGCTCAGACTCTGCCACTGCTCAGCAGGGAGCAGAGATCTATACCTGCCGTGCTGCTTCCCCTTGTGAGGATGTTGAAAAACTTCAATGATATCCCCCCTTAGTCTCCACCAGGCTGAAAAAACCAAGTGATCTCAGCCACTTCTATGGCTTCCCCTCCAGACCCTTCACCATCTTCATGACCTCCTTTGGATGCTCTCTAACAGCTTTATGGCCTTCTTTTATTGTGGTGTTCCAGCAAGAAGCCTCAAAGGTGACCTGGGTCCAGAACAGGATCCCTGGCTGGGAGAGAGTGCAGAGACATCACAGGATCAAATTCTGGGAGCAGAACAGAGCTCAGTGGAGAGAAAGAGACTGGAGTGTCCCAGAGAGACAGGAGGGGATAAAATATGCAGAAGTACTTGAGTACTTGAGACAGGAAACTGCAAATGGGGAGATTTAACATCTCTTCCTGACTCTTTCCTGGCAAGAGGCAGTGAGCATTAATCAGTCACAGCATTCATCCCTCCTGTGCCTTTGTATCCCTGCCTGGCAAAAAGGGATGGTGCTGGTCTTGCAGGGACCTCTGCTTGCTCACCTTTCCCCTGATGAAATACTCTGTCAACAGCATTTCAATTAATCTCAACATGAATCTGAGTGATTTCTTTTTCTTTTTAAATAAATAAGCAGAACCTCTACCCTGACTGAAACATCACCGTGATCTAAGACAGCAGCAGCACAGAAAATTAACTTAATTTCCAGGCTGAATCCAAAGAAAGAAAGTTACAGGTGTGCAAGCTTCAAGATGAACTCCAGCCTGTGTTAAGACACCGTTTTCTCGTGGTGAAAACTCCTCTGTGCAGAGCTTGCAAATGGATTTGTATTTCTCACCTTTGCTCTGTCAACAAACACAAAGAAACCTGCATCCAGATCTCTTAAAAAGTCAATTTTCCAGGGCTCCACGTTATAAGAACCCAAGTGCATCTACCCGTGGGTGTGTGGACGTAGGTGGTAATATAAGGGTCTCGCCATAACCAACTCTTCTGGGAAAATTTAAAATACCATCCTGCTGTGGGTGGGGATTGGAGGACCTTCTCCAGCAAATTAGAAGCTTTTTTTTTTCACTGCGTGCGTGGGTGGTGAAACTGGGCTCACCTTTGGCAACTTCAATGTAAAAATAAAACTTGTAAGACATTTAAATCTTTGGAGAGGATTTCAGACCTTCCTGCAGACAAATTAGCAATGAATATCTTATGCGTATGTAGAATACAGAGATACAGAGCTGGTTATTATTAGCACAATATTAATATCTCTGGAGGTTCAAACTTAGACAGAGGTGTTGGCGTGCAGGACACTGCAGACACCATGAGTGGGACTAGCTACTTTTTATTTTAATTTAATTTGTTTTCACTTTTTTACCTACTGATTGGCTTTTTGCCTATTCTTCATCCCCACTACACGTTACTCATTTCACTTTTGGTCACACTGACAAGCTTTATAAATCTTGGTCAAGGTTCCAGATCAATTTTAAGTAAAATAAATAAGTAAATTAGAAGATAATGGAACTGCCAATCTTGTGCTCAGGAGCTCACTGGGAGGGGAAGGTCCTTGGGGTCTGGCTGTGGGGACATTTAACTCACCAGAACTTCTTTAACTCTTGTGCTGGATGATGCAGACATGGCCCAGGAAGAAACACAAAGCCCACATGGTGACTCCATGGTGGTCAGTTGGAAAGAAAATAGAGCAAATATTGAATCTATAAGCTACAATTTTAAATATTCCCTGAATTCAGTCATTGCTTCATCACTGACACACCACAACTGGGGTTAGTCAAGACTCATTCTTCCATATAACACTGTTATTGGAAACTATTTTTCCATGAAAAAATTCTGAATTATTTGTATTTGAGTCACTGTGAAACAGGTGAATCACTTTTTTGCGTGGCTCTGGTACAGCTTCTTACTGACTAATTTTGGTATTTACTGGTTTAGAATGATAATTTTGAAATGTATCAGTGGTAAAAGTCATGGCTGAAAGTCGTGGTAATGCTAAGAACACGGTAAAAGCAACGTTAATTAATGTTGATTTCATTAATAAGAAGTTGGCAGGACATGTTTTAGGACCCAGAACTGAATTATAGGAAGTTATCCTTAGAAGGTTCAAATCACAGTTTCAAACCCAGCCTTCTTTCTCCTTTTGGGGATTTTGAACTTTGGACTTAGGCTTCATATTGAAGATCCAGTTGTGAAACCAGGAACAAATATTCCTCAGTCACTGGCCAAAATTTAATATGGCTCTAGATCAGTTCCTAGGTGTGGAATGTATTATCCAGCACCCTGGATGAGACTTTTATGCAGTTTTCTCATTTAGAAAATCCTATAAGAATTAACGTAACCGATTTCTGCCTCCTAAGCACAAACTCTCTGCCCATAAAAGTGCAGAAATTCCTTTCTACAAGAAAAGGCTCACCCAAGGGGTGGGTGTTGGTGCAAAGAGGGGGCTGGAGGAAGAGGAGTAGGAAACCAAAGACCTTGGATTGTGTTTTTGGAGACTCACAGAATCATGGAATGGTTTGTGTTGGAAGGGACCTTAAAGATCATCCAGTTCCACCCCCTGCTATGGGCAGGGACACCTTCCACTATCCAGCCCAGCCTTGGACACCTCCAGGGATGGAGCAGCGACAGCTTCTCTGGGCAACCTGTGCCAGGTCCTCAGCACCCTCATGGTAATTTCTTCCTAATATCCCATCTAAATCTTCCCTCTTTCAGCTTAAAGCCATTCCTCCTTTTCCTGTCACAGCAAGCCCTTGCAAAAACAAAATCCCTTTCCAGCTCTTTTCAAGTAATGGAAGGGGCTCTAAGGTCTCCCCAGAACCTTCTCCAGGCTGAACAATCCCAACTCTTTCAGCCTGTCTCCAGAGTAGAGATGCTCCATTCCTCTAAATCATCTTAATGACCTCCTCTGGACTGGTCCACGTCTTTCTGTGGTGGTCCCAGATATGGACACAGCTTCAGGTGGGGTTTCACCAGGGTAGAGGGGCAGAATCCCCGCCTTTGACCGGCTGGTGGCCGCTCTGTTTTAGATGCAGCCCAGGACACAGCTGGAGAATGACACCCTCAGAATTGTTGGCAAATTGCCTTTCCCAGTTACCAATTATCACAAGGTTATTACTCACAGAAATAGAAATCTCTCAGTGGCACAAGACCCAGACGCACCATCACCGGCATTCTCCGTTCGCCAGAGACAATTTGAAATGTTTGAACTCCACTCGTTCTGGAGATCATCCTGTTGACCCCAGATGAAATTCATCCCATATGGAATGCTTTCAGTGCTTCTGCCTTATTTTGTGTCAGCCCTTGCTGGAATTCCTCCAAGCTGCCTTACATCTTTAACCAGCCACTCTTTTTTACTGTATTTTTTAAAGTTAAAGCAGAAAGAGACGTTTTCCAGTGGGATTTGCAGTTTCTGACGAGTAGAAATGGACAGCCAGTGGGACCATCTTTAATACCTTTAGTCTGCTCAGCTCTTCTCCCAGAACACACAGATGTCCTGTAGCTACGTGCTAAAGCTGAATGCCCGAGTCTGGCTACCCAAGGTGACTCCCAGCTTTGTGAGGGGAAGATCATTTCAAAGCAAAAGACTTGCCTAACATTTCTGTGAACTCCAAAGTTTGAAGCCAGAAAGGAAAGGAAAGGCATTTCCTTGAATTTCAGTGGACACACTGCTAAGCTCCAGAGTTTCTCCGGGAGGATTGTCAAGGTTTGCTGTGTCTTTGAGGTGCAGAAGAATGACAGTGCCTCAGCTTTGTCCCCATAATGTAGCTTCCAGTAAAAACAGTTTGAAATTCAGGCATGCATGGCATGATAAGGTCTATTTCTCATAGTTTATTTTTCTTCCAGATACATTCCTGGCAAATACAATTAAATAAATCAGCTCCTCCTAACAAAGAGAAGTATCATTAATGAAGGCAGTTACGACAACTGTAGAAGAAATGGGATTTCAGAGGCTTTTATTTCATTGCTACAAAAACAAACAAACAAACCTCAGAAAATACTGGCAGAAGCAACGTCTCAGCATTTGGGAAGGTGGGGGAAGGTAGGGAAGGAGGAAGCAGAAGATGACATTGACTCCAGAGGACAATAACATGACTTGGAGGAGGAAATGAGGGACACCATGATACTGCAGATGGCTTGGAAACTATAATTTTTATTAAGTTTTCTTAACTTCAGCTCTGCTATCGGGGGCTGCATCCAAAACAGTGTGGGCAGGAGGTGAAGCGAGAGGATTCTGCCCCTCTGCTCCTCTCTGGTCAGACCCCACCTGCAGAGCTGCCTCCAGCCCTGGGGCCCGGCACGAGAAGGACAAGGAGCTGTTGGAGCGAGTCCAGAGGAGGCACCAGGATGATCAGAGGGATGGAGCAGCTTTGCTGTGACCAAAGGCTGGGAAAATTGGGATTGTTCAGCCTGGAAAAGAGAAGGATTGAAGGTGACCTAGTGGCAGCCTTTCAGTACCTAAAGGGACCTGACAGGAAAGACAGAGAGGAACTTTTTACAAGAACCTGGAGTGACAGGACAAGGGGAAATGTAGGTTTAGATTGGATATTAGGAAGAAATTCTTCCCTGTGTGGGTGGTGAGGCCCTGGCACAGGTTGCCTAGAGAAGCTGTGGCTGCCCCATCCCTGGAAGTGTCCAAGGCCAGCTTGGATGGGGCTTGGAGCAACCTGGGATAGTGGGAGGTGTCTCTGCCCACAGCAGAGGGCTTGGAACTGGATGATCTTTAAGGTCCCTTTTCAAACCCATTCCACGATTCTGTGTATGAGCACCACTTAACTACTCCAGTATTGTCATTGCCAGTCACTGTTGCCTTGCTCGACTGGACTGTTTGACAATTGTCTTTACAATCTGTCCTCCTGCATCCGGATGAGAGATTCCTGAGGATCAGGACTGCTCTTCTATTTTCTGATCATGCCACTGCTTGTTTATGAGATCCCTTACTTACCCGGTTCCCAGAAAAATGTCTGGAAAACATTAATCAATATAAAAACCTCAAAAAATGCTCAGGAGCTGTTATTTTCCATGACCTGTTACAGACAACTTTGGATCCAGTAAAATAGTTGATCTTGTATGCTAAAAAAAAAGGCATTTATTTGTACCTACTAAGGCAAGCCAAGAATAGAAAAAATGAGCTATAGGAAATTGGAATTATATTGCTAAGTATGTAAATCACTTTTGATGTCCCATGTTCCTAAAACAGCATCAATTTAGGATGCTTCACACCAGTCACCTAAAAAGTGAGCTGTTCCAAAAAACCCAGCGTTTTTTAAATGATTGAAAATCCTTTGGACAACCCAGTATAAGTCAAAGTTAGAGGAAGGGGAGATAGCAGGGAGTTTGTTCAAGACAAGGTATGAGATACAGGCAGAAGAAATGGGGAGCATGGTTGCACACTTCAATAATATTTCCTAGGACACAGAAGACTCTTAAGAAGTTGATCTATAACAAAAATACTTTATTTTCATGTGTAGGCAGCTTGTTTCTTGTCGTGAGTCTGTCCTGTTATACAACAACCCCTTTCCATGGGTTTTCCTTCTCCGGAATTCCTGACCAACTCATTCCTAGTCCACACTTGTTTGTCCCTTTGTGTTCCCTTGTTTTATTTTTATATTCTGGTGAATCAGGTATTCAGAGAGAGAGCTGAAGTGTCTGAAATGCTGCATCATCTCAGCTCCACAGGCTTTTTTTGTTCCAGGAGAGTTTTCCCATAAAAAACTCCTGGGTTTTTCTTTCCTTCCCCTTCTCACCAATTTATGAACCTGATGTGCACAAACTCCAGTGAACAAAGAGCACCTGCCCAGTCCAGTCCCAGTTAACTCGTCCCAGTTAACCTTGGGTAAGGAATGGCCCCAGTGCTCGCGATTTGGCAGCCAAGGTGCTAAAACGGAATCACAGAATCATTTAGATTGGAAAAATCCTTTAAGATCATCAAGTCCAACCACTAACCCAGCACTGCCAAGGCCACCAGTTCCCTTGTCCCCTAGTTCCACATTCACGTGTATTTTAAATCCCTCTAGGAATGGTGACACCACCACTGGCTTGGGCAGCCTGTTCCAACATCTGACAACCCTTTCAGGGAAGAAATGTTTCCTAATATCCAATCGAAGCCTCCTCTGGAGAAATTTGAGGCCATTTCCTCTTGTCCTACCTCCTGTTACTTGTGCATGGTAAGATACAGACCCAACAGAACCCACCTGGATGATTTTAGAGAGCTGCTCCTCAGGTACCACCCTCCCTTCCCCATTTACATATTTGTGTGTGAACTATTGGTCCCAACCTGTGTGGAGCCTGTTTTGAATAACGATTTCAGCAAAGCTTGTCTGTAATTACACATTCTAACCAATGCTCCAGGCAAAGCACACAGAATAAAGGACAACGCTTTGTTACAAGATGTATTTTAGGGGAAAACTGCTTCTGTTAAAGTATCAGGCATTTTCCTCTTATATTGCCCTCAAATAGACCACTGAATTATTACAAGCTTTGCTTTTCTAAATAACAAAAAGTCTCTAAGATATTTCATAAAACATTAATTTCAGAATCTTTTTTTTTTTTTTACAGAGATGATAGATTTAACTTTAATAGAACAAGCATTTATCAGTTTCAGGAACTTGTTTGCTTGCACAAAGAAAAGATGTTTTTTGTAGCTGCTGTGAATAAATCAAATTCCACAATATTTAAAAAAATGGGAAAAAAGGTTCTTTGAAGAAAAAACGTGATCATTTCTGAGCAGATGTTTCTTGAGGCATGTTAACACACTCCACTTGATCTTTCACTTCATTCTATCTTTTTGCTGATCTCATTTATTTCATAATGTTTATGACATCCTGAAACAGCAAACTTTATTTTTTATAAAGAACATCGATAAATTAGATTAAGAACACAGCGTTCCATGAAAAACAAACGTTGGGTATTTCAGAAGTGGTTTATGTTGCTGAATAGAATTTATTTATTTCCTATTTTGCTATCACAGTCATTGTAGATAAGATACAAATATATGAAATATAATTTTTCATAATAATTTCTAAGTTTTCTTTTAATTCCTATGTTCTGTCTAAACTTCAGTGCAATTCTAAGCTTTAAGGTTGAACCATAAAAATCAGACAAACCTTTAACACATTTCAAAAGACACATTAAGATTGACTGTGAGAAAGTCTGTCCTCACTTTTGTCTTCTTTAAAGAACTTAGAAAATTAAAACAAGCAACTTTCTCCTAACATGCAAAAGAAGGGGTTTATGGCAGGCAAACACATTGAAATGTATCATAAATCACGAAAAAACCACACTTTGCAGATGTGTATAAACGTTTTCCTGGTTTCAAGAATCACGTGATGAAATACGTCCTGTAAATTTTAAACACCTTTTGAAGGATGAAGAAAGGTCATTAAGAAATCCTGTTCAGCACTGAAGGCCTGGCTGATGTGATTGAAAAATAAGTGATATGGGAAGATCCCTGATAACTGAAGAAAAAAGATGATCTTAAAAGAAATCACCAAAAGTAAGTAAAACACAGAAACAACAACAATAAATATTGTAATGAGGAAAATATTAGAAACTATAAGCCACTCCAAGTCATTCCTCTCTCTGGAAAAATCATGGAGTTCAACAGGAAGGGCAAAGTGTGATGAGGGCCCTAATTGCCTTCTATGACAGAATTGGATGGCTGGTGGGTGAAAGGAGATTGGTAAATGTCATGTCTTGTGCTTAATATGACTTCAGATATCACCTCCCACTGCATTCTCGTTTGGAGGGAGCTGTGGAAGAACAGGCTGTCAAGTAGGTTGAAAATTGGCTGGATCACCTTTTTCAAAGGACAGGGATCAAGGGCTGAGTGTCTGTCAGGCAGCTCATAACAAGAACAGCCAGGGCTGATTTCATCCTTCCCTTTCCTCGGTGTCCCAGGGGTGACACAGTGCACCCTCAGCAAATTTAAGGATGGCACTAAACTAAGAAAATCATCAAATGATTTGGGTTGGAAGGGACCTCAAAGACCATCCAGTTCCAATCCCTGGCCATGGGCAGGGACACCTTCCACCAGGCCAGGTTGCTCCAAGCCCCATCCAACCTGGCCCTGAACACTGTCAGGGATGGGGCAGCCACAGCTTCTCTGGGCAACCTGTGCCAGGGCCTCAGCACTCTCATAGGGAAGAATTTCTTTGTAATATCCAATCTAAACCTACTCTGCTACGGCTTAAAGTTATTTCCCACTGTCCTATCATTGGATGGCCCCTCAATAAACCCCAAAACAACTCCTGCACTAAAAAAGCACTGAACCTGTTCGCTAGAGAGGTCATGGACATGTCAAGACTTGAGTGGGAGAAGTCATTGGTGACTTGATCTAATGCTGGCAACAGTCCTGTTTCAGGCAGGAGGCTGCACTAGATGTCTTCCATGGGTGTCCTCCAAGCAACATTTCTGTGAAATTCTCTGACAATCCAAGACTAAAATAAAGGCAAGAGCCTTGAAAACCAAAATTTTCTCGAAAAAGCTAACCTTGGGATAAATTTCACAGGTGTGGTTGGTAATGCTGTTGCATATTCACTTGATGTATCATACTATTTGCTGCCTCTATCTTTAAAAATTTCACTGTTTAGGAATTTTCTAGAACTCAACCTTCAGCATTTTCTGTGAATTATGAACACCCTCTCCCCACATCCAGGAGATGCCAACCACTTTATGATCTGTCCTGCTTCCCACATCACTCTGGCTCCGCTGACACTTCCTAGCCTTTCTTCCAAAAATTGGTTAAAAATAAATGCGTTTAACTTTGAGTAATGATTCCCCCTTTCTATTCAGCTTGGCAGGCTGCTGATTCTATTCTGTATTTGAAGGCTTTGTGCACTAAAAGCTCATGTGGTTTTTTGTTTCTTTATTTTTCTTTTTCCTCAGTTATGCCACTGAATCACAGAATTGTTGGGGTTGGAAAAGACCTTTAAGATCATCAGGTCCAACCGTCAACCCAGCAGCACCACGTTCAGCGCTAAACCATGGCCTCAAGTGCATGTTTTTTGAACACTTCCAGGGATGGTGACTACCACTTCCCTGGGCAGCCTGTTCCAATCTTTTTACAACCCTTCAGATGAAACGTTCTTCCTAATATCCAATCTAAACCTCCCCTGGAGTAACTTGAGGCCATTTCCTCTCATCCTGTCCCTTGTTTCCTGGGAGCAGAGCCCAACTCCCCCCCGGCTCCATCTTCCCATCAGGGAGTTGTAGAGAGTGAGAAGGCTCCCCCTGAGCCTCCTTTCTCCAGGCTGAGCCCCCCACAGCTCCCTCAGCTGCTCCTGGTTCTCCAGACCCTTCCCCATCTCTGTTCCCTTCTCTGGACACGCTCCAGCCCCTCAGTGTCTTTCTTGCAGTGAGGGGCACAAAAATATCAGCTTGTCTAAGAAGTGATTTTATCTCTGACTAAGAACTTTGCTTACTTCTTATTTCCCTATGACCAAGGACCAGCAGCAGCACTCATCCCGTGGCAGTCAGTGTGAGTTTTGTCATCTGCAAACAACGACACGTTGTGAAGCCAATTGACTTTAATATACTTCCTGCAATTTCAAGCATTTCTAATGAATTTTTACTCTATTATTAAAAATAATTAAGCAGACAATAGATAACTTCTCTTTCTACTATATAGGAATGAGCATCTGCCAGGAGCGTTCTAACATTTCCATGGTTTAAAGCAGCAGTGGCCACAGAGGAAAATACACCCTTTTCAACCAAGCCTTTAATGATTCTTTTGATTGAAAACGGAGCTAGCATATCATCCGAAACTTGCAATGCTTTTATTCTGCCAAGATATATTATTTAACAATGGGTGAGTTTTTCAGAAGAACTCGTTTTAATTTGTTCTTTCAATCTAATGACCCATAGGAATGATTGTAGATACAATTGTGGCACACGAGTTGCTCCTATCAAAGTGAGAATGTGTAATTTTCTTCACATCTTCATTAGGGAAAACATTTCAAGTGTTTGAGCCCTGTATAAAAATTGTTTATAAGTTGCGTTGTTTTCATGTTGCCTTATTTGTGATGGTCAAGTAAGGAGAATTTTGTCAGTCACAGAACCATGGAACTGTTAAGGTTGGAAAAGACTTTTAAGATCATCAAGTACAAACATCAACCCAGTACCATCACCATGTTCAACACTGAATTGTGTCCTCAAGGCCCACATCCACACATTTTTTGAACACGTCCAGGGATGGTGAATCCACCACTTCCCTGGACAGCCTGTTCCAATATTTTACAACCCTTTCAATGACAACACAAAAAAAAATCGTAATATTTTATCTAAATCCCTCCTGGAGCAACTTGAGGCCATTCCTCTATCCTGTCACTTGTTCCCTGGGAGTTGAGAGCAGCCTGGCTACACCCTCCCTTTAGGGAGTTGCAGACAGCAGTAAGGTCCCCCCGAGCCTATTTTCCACCAGGATGAGCCCCACCCTCAACTTCTTCAGCTGCTCCTCACCAGACTTGTGCTCCAGAGCCTTGCCCAGCTTTGCTGCCCCTCTCAAATTGTTCATCCCAGAGCTCCTATCCAGACCTTCTCCAGTATTTGAGCCAAGATCACTTCTTGATGCAGTTCAGAGATGTTCCTGCTGATCCAGGCTGGAGTCAGACACAACTTAAGTTGCATCCACACTGGAGGGAAGATCCAGCAGCTTCTGGGCTGGGGAAGGATGGTCCCAGGGACAGGACCCATCAGAAAAATCTCACTTGCCATGACCTCTGGAGGCTTTAACCCCCAGATAACCTCACTGCAGCTTTGCAAAGATACTGATCTGCACCTCTGGTGAGCATCTGCTGCCTGCCGAGTTGCTAATGGCCTTTCACAGATCTGCTTCCTTGCATGCCATTTCTCTACTTGAGTAAAAAGTGAAAAGGCAGAGTTTTATGGTGTAATAGCACATTTTGACAGGCAAAGTCCATTATTTTTATTTCAAGTGTGTAATTCAGGACTGCTGAAGGCAACACGAACGGGCTTTTCTTAAAACTAATTTATCCAGGCTTGGGCTCACTTTTGTTAAAAGGTTTCTCAAGGCAGGTTTTGCACCGAAAAGTGCCATAAAGAGCCACTCTGCTTCAGTTCTGTCCTGCAAAAATGTGGTTGATGATTAAGCTGATTTCTTACTTTCCTAGAAGAAGTGGATGAAAAAGAAGGTGTCCCTGCCCATGGCAGGGGGATTGGAACTAGATGATCTTTAAGCTTTCTTCCAACCTAAACCATTCTGTGATTCCATGATTATTTCAACAAAGGGAGAGCTTGCCATCTTTAGATCTTTCAGAAATGAGGGATAATCCCTTAAAAACAGGATGGATAGTCAAGTTCATGTCTTTTGCCTAACTAAAGACTCCCTAAACCTACAAGGTCTTTTATTCTCAAATATCTTCTGTCTTGGAGGACTAGCAGAAGACTCACAGCCTGTGTGATGTTTTGTACCCACGTGTTCCTCACCAGAGTCCCACCTCAGGGGGCATTCCATAGTTGGAAATATAGAATCACAGAATCATCAAAGGGTTTGGATTGGAAGGGAGCTTGAAAACCATCTCGTTCCAACCCCTGGCCATGGGCAGGGACACCTTCCACTGTCCCAGGTTGCTCCAAGCCCCATCCAAGCTGGCCTTGGACACTTCCAGGGATGGGGCAGCCACAGCTTCTCTGGGCAACCTGTGCTAGGGCCTCCTCACCCCCACAGGGAAGAATTTCTTCCTAATATCCAATCTAAACCTACTCCCTTTCAGCTTAAAGCCATTTCCCATTTCCTATCATGCCATTGTTAGAAGTCTCTTTCCAGATTTCTTGGATGGCCCCTTTAGGTGCTGAAAAGCTGCAATGAGGTCTCTCTGGAGCCTTCTTATCTCCAGTTTGAACAATCCCAGTCCCCTCAGCTTTTCCTCAAAGGAGAGGTGTTCCCTCTAATCATCTTTGTGGCCCTGACCACCACAGTTCACTGCTCCTTTGGGAGAGCTCTGAGGATGTAGAACCTTCTTAAACACTCCTGTTCAGCAGCAGCCTCCCACAGATCCCTTGAAGCATCAGGAAAGCCAAGGAGCATCAGGAAAGCCAAGGAGCCTCTCAACAAGGCACTAATTCCCAGATGCAGCCCTGGTTGTGTTTGTCTCGGCAGTTCCTGCTCTGTTTGGAGTCCCTGGCTCCAGTGGCACTGGGATGAGATCATCTGTGGGTCCTTTGCCATATTCCAGAGTGCCTTGCAGACCACCTACACTCATTGCCAAGTTCCTCCCATGGCTGATCTGTAGAGGAGGGCACCAAGGAACCCTGGAATGACCAGAATTATTTGTGATTTTCATCCAACAGGACTAAAACCCTCTGATAAAAAAAGAAAAATCAACAAAGATAAACATTCTTCTTCAATTTCTATTTTGCAGCTTTTAGATCAATTCAGGTCCAATCTTCCAGCTTCTTTTCCCCAAAACTGAAATTACTGTTTTTGTTTCTATTTTATTCAAGAGAAGCTGAGGCTTGTATGTAATAATTTGGTTTTGAATCTCACAAGAGGCAGGATTTTATCTTGACACTTGGCAATGTTTTGATAATAAAAACCCCTGTGTTCAGTGGGGTTTGGATCTGATTCACAAACAGGATGGAGAATGTGAACACTTAAATTACAGGACATCTAAACTTTTATTATATTAATAATATGACTGGCTCAAATGAGCTGATAAACAGTAGTTTGGTCCTTGTTTTTCTAATCAGTGTATAAATATATTTTTGAAAAAACGATAAAATCTGAATGACTTCTTCATACTGGAGCTAATTAATATTGTAGGTGGAATGGTTTGGCTTGGCTTCATGTTTTTTTTCCTCCCTCTGTCAACAAACCAGCTCATATGCCAACTATGATTCCCTTTAACAAACTAAAATAGAAGCAAATACACTGATATCATAAACTATTCTGTTCTGAACATGTATCATACAGCCTTTAATCTGGGCAGTTTTAATATCTCTCATGTACAAAAGATCACTCAAAAAACCTAAACATTTTCATCTGAGTGCCCCTTGTAGCTGGGGACCGAATGTGCCATTCTGAACCCTCCCAGATCTCGAATTTGGATTGAAATTCCTTGCTTTGAATAAAACAGATCCAACAGGTTGGTGCTGTGGTGATAGCACCTGGATTTGGACAGCTCTTTCCTGGGTCAAGATTTCCAGAGCCAAGTGAAGTGACCGTGAGTGAATCCAAGCAGGGCAATGGAAGGTTTAATGTGTAAGGCATAGAGCCTGGCAGAAATGTGCAATCACACCCCAGATAAAGCTGATATCTATGTGGGAAATGATCATGATAAGAAATAAAAATATTGTCAGTTGCTAAAAAAAGCCATGTTTTTGCAGGAGGGGATCGATCTGATGATAACGTTTGAGATCAGCAAACACTGCGCAAGCAGAGTGACAATGTGAGTTAGAAAGCTGAAAATACGTGTTCTACAAGTTGTTTTTGCCTAACTGATATCATCTTGCCACTGAATAAGTCATTCGGATATACATCAATGCCTATCTGTGCTCTCTAAAATGAAAATTTTCTAGAAACCCCTAAGAGAATAACATCTTGTAAAAAAAAAAAAAATAGGGGAAAAAGGAATTTCAAGCATAAGTTCAGTTTCCTTTGGATTTCCAGGCAACTAATTAACTCACATGGAAAATGAGAACCTGGACTGGAGGGTCAAAAGTGACTGAATAGTGTGATAACACTTATTAATGTGAGCCAAGGCCAGTGGCACAATGGGATAACCTTAAACTAAAGAGACCTTTGTTTTTTATTGCATTTGACCACTGCAGTTTCGAAATTCCTTTTTTTTTTTTCCTTGATTTGAGTTTTCCTGAACAGTTTAAATATGAAATTGCTATGGCAGAGGGATTGGAAATAGAGGCTCTTTAAGGCCTCTTCCAACTCAAACCATTTTAGGATTTTGTGATTCTATAAAACAAGTGACTGGCCTTTTATTTGGTAACCTCAGATGACAGAGGGGGTGTTAAAAAAAAAAAAAAAAACAACAAAATCAGGATGATAGTGACTGAATTGTCAGGAAACAACAGGTGCTGGCATGAAATTCTCTTCGCGGGAGTTGTAAAGATGAAGATGAGTTTGGGACAGCATTTTTGGGTGACTGTGTAGCACTACATTGAACAGTCTGGGAACGTCCCCAGACAGCAGAACATGATCCATCTATCTCAGCAAAAGGTTGGAGGGGCCCTTGGCGTGCCTTTGGGGCTCTCCAAAGCCCTCCCAGGCCCCACTCCGGCATCAACGCGTTCCAGGGTTCAGGCCCACTCGGCATTCTGCATCTAAACAAGATCCTAGCACGGAGGCAGCTCGGGAGGTGCCATTTGCCCTCATTGCACAGGAAATTTTCCAAGCATATTTAATTTTCGAGCACAGACAGAGTCTCCCAGAAAAAAGAGCACATTGCATCTGGAGCTTCTGCCTCTGCAAGCCAATGGGAATTTCTGCTCTTGCTTTCCTGGTTGCAAATATCTGCGAGGGGCCCTAATTCAGGAACGCCTCTGTTTATGTGCAGTGTTAAACCACAGCCCACAGCTTGTACAGGTTAAAGCCCTCAGGCATTACCTAACTTTTTTTCACATATTAATGGCAACTTGAATTATTTTCCCCCCCTGCAAGAGCTGACAGTAAAACCTGAGGTGTGAGAATCATGGAATGGTTTGGGTTGGAAGGGAGCTTGAAGGCCATCTCTTTCCAAACCCCCAGCCATGGGCAAGGACAACTTCCACTATCCCAGGTTGCTCCAAGCCCTGTCCAGTCTGGGCTTAAACACTTTCAGGGACGAGGCAGCCACAATTTCTCTGGGCAACCTGTGCCAGGACCTCATCACCCTCACAGGGATGAATTTCTTCCTAATATCCCATCTAAACCTACTCTGTTTCAGTTCAAAGCCATTCCTCCTTGTCCTGCGACTCCAGGCTCTTGTAAATAGTCCTTTTTCATCTCTCTTGCAGGCTCCCTTGAGGTACTGGAAGGACACAATTAGGTACTCTGAAGCCTTCTCTTTCCCAGGTGGAAAAAACCCAATTCTCTCAGCCTTTCCTCATAGGAGAGCTTCCCCATCCCTTTAATCATCTCAGGCCTCCTCTGGAGTTGCTCCAACAGCTCCATGTCCTTCAGCAGGCTGAGGATGGTGGGCACAAGGGGCACTTGCAGCCATACCTCTTATTTTACTTATATTACTTATTTATTTATTTTACTTGCTTTACTTAATTTACTAGTTTTACTTATTTAATTTCCCTGGTGTATCACAATTACAAAGGGTCAAATCCCAGCACTACACTGAGGTTGAGCAGGACTTTAATCATTTCCATAAGAATTCTAGGAATAAAAAGCACCATTCAACGGATTGCTGCACGCAGCTAAAATGAAGCACAGGTACGTCTGACCCAGGGCTGTGATAGGGAAGACATCTTCAGAAGAGGACAATCAGCTTTATGAGAGTCCAAGGCTGTAGTTTCCATCCTGGCAGAGCCCTGGACACGACAGCAATGACTCACAGACACAGTGGGTTACAGGGCCTCCTCCGAAAATAGAAGCTGAGGTCTCCCAGGCTGCAGTGGTAACCCGCCCAAGCTAATGAGGGAGATTTGCTCGGCGTGTGTAACATTTCTTGTTCTGTGATTAAAGGAATGATTTGGCAGTAAATGTGCTGTGAATGAGCTGACAAGGCTCTGAACCAACCAGCAAATGACTGCAATATGCCGTTTTTATTAGAGCATGCGTCAGCCAGCAATATTTATTTAGAAGTGGATTTCCAAGGGATGCAATGGACCTAAAGGTCGTTGACTCCCGAAGCTTTTGGACTTTTTAATATTGAGCTATCCTTCTTTTCTAGAGTAGATGAGTAACCTCTTTGCTTCAGTTTTCTTCCCAAATTCCCTTTGGAAATTATTTTGCTCTCATCTGGCTGTTCGCATTGGTTAAAAGAAAGGAGGCTGGAGGTGGTGTGTGTTTGTCTTTCTTCCTACAGCTTCAAAAATAGAGACTTTGGGCATAGAAGCAGCAAGGAACAAGGCTGAAAGCAGTTTTCTGGGGCTTCTCACCTTCTCAGGTACATTCTTTGTCCCCAAATCGTGAACCTCTGTCCTAACCCCCTCCTCTGCACCACGGCAGAATCAAGGACACCTACACCACTCCACAGCTTGTTTGCCTCGGGTCTCCTGGTAAACATCCAAGGAGTTTAAGGAGTTTTCACAGCCTCTCCAGACAACATTCACTCTTCATTTTCTTTTATGGCATTTAATTTCTTTTCTTTGCTGGAAGTGGAACAGATTTTGTGTTGTTTTAGTCACCAAGGGCACAGAACTATTGATCTCCATAGCCTCCCTCTCCTTTGTTGGAAGAACACACACCAGGCTTCCTTTAGGTTTCTCTTTTCTAGGCTAAACAAACCCAACTGTTTCACTTTCTCTTCACATGTTGTTTTCACATCCTCTTCTCATTTTCAGTGTTATTCTCCAGAGGTTTTTCAGTACCTGTAGACTCTGTATTTGCACTGTGCCTTTTCAGCCACTGCTGAAATTCATCAGTTTACTGAAGTCTGTGGCTTTTCTATTATCCAGTGAAAGGAGCAAAATAAGGCAGAGTGACCTCCAGGGAATTCTGAAGCTTAACTCCTAGAAATCACCTCTAAGGAAAGAGAAGACAATTCCATCTCACTGGCCCAACTGAGCTGGAAGGGACACACAAGGGTCACCGAGTCCAGCTCCTGGCCCTGCACAGGACAGCCCCAAGAACCCCACCACGGGTCTGAGGGTGTTGTCCAAACACTTCTTGAACTCTGGCAGTCTTGGTGCCGTGATCACTTCCCTGGGGAGCAGGGACTTTAAACTGAGAAAAGAACCCCCAAACTCCCTAGAAATCAAGCTGTCCCATCTGCTTAGCTCAAAAGTCTTGGGGAAATTCTTTGCCCCTCTCCAGCGAGGAAGCAAAGCAAAGCTGGGATGTGGGCAGAGTTCTTCAGCCCACGGACGGACACTGTCCAGTGTCCATCGAGATAGTCTTGCTCTCCCAGTGCCCTCTGTGCTCAGTGAGTGGGATGGAAATTCTGACCCTCCTCCTGCATCTGCCCTTCAAGGTCACTGTGTAGAGACTTTTTTTGGCTTGAGGAAGGTCTTCTTTGCTGAGAGACTCACAGGATTTTCTATGCCAATGACCTGTGGTCTTCGGTGGGTCTCATCTGAAATGGAAAAGTCATCTGGGCCACCAGGTCAGCTAATGCAAGGAATTATTCTGCATTTTGATGATCAGGTCCATAGCTGCACCGAGGAGGGGATATCAGCCTCCATGGCACCTGTCTGAATTTTAAGAGTCTCTGCTTGGCAGCAGCAAAATTTGGGTGGAAAGTAGAGTTACTTGGCACTCCAGCCCAGATCCACTTCTGCTTCTGGACTGAGGAGGCAGCCTACAATCCATGGAACAAAAAGTTGTTGCTTTGCCCATTTGAAGGACTTTAATGGGGAAAAGCCAACTACAACCTCGTCCTGCCACTGCCAAATGCAGCCATGCCTGCTATTGCCCTATGCTCATTGCCCCTATGCTAACAGAAGCCTCGTCTCACAGTGGGTTCAGGCAAGCAGGAATGCAGGGAAATGAGGATTTTTCCTTAGCAATCCAGGTTTAGAAGAAATCCCTAGGAGAATAAAAGAAAATGTTGAGGACAAAAAGAGAAGACAATTTTTTTTTTTTTTCCCAAGATAGGCATCTTTTCTAGAACATCCTGTTTGGTACTGCCTTTGAGATATGAGAGAAGAGGATACAACCCTCCAGTTAAAGCCTTGAACACCTTTTGCTGGTTGCTGGCTCAAGCCCACCCCTTGTATTCAGTGTCTTTTTTCGAGTTATAACAGTTTATGTAAGATGAGGTCAGTTTAAGAAGGGAGATTTTCAAATCTCATCCTTGCCTTGAGGAAGAAAGAAAAAACAAGAAAAAATAAACAATGAAAATGACTTGACAGAAAAACCATGAGTGGCATAAAGATTTTCTTTAGCCATCTGGAAAAAAACAAAAAAAAAATCAGGTGTGCCAGGTGTTCTAAGGTATCAATCTAGCATGATGCTATTTACAGCACTGAAGACAGTCTTGCTAAAACTTCTCTCAGATGCTGACACTGAGCAACATAAGAAAATTCCTTCCCCAGATAATTTTTCTTTGATTTCCTCCAACCTGACACAATATTTCTTCTTATTAAGTGCCTCAGAAGTGAGTACAATTATCCAGGTAAAGTCAACCTAGAGGTATGGAGGGGAGGAATAGCTGTTCATGGAGCTGTTTGTACAGGCAGTGAACCACGATGGAGATGTAGAGTGCCAAAGTCTGATACATTTATTATTCTTCTAATTAAATCCAGCTATGCTCTGCAGATACCATTTGCTTCCTCTGATTACTGGACACAGATTTGTGTCAAGGCATTAGGCAGCACTAAGTGGGGATAGTTTCCAGCACAGCCACCTAAGCCAGCAGGGAACAGCTGGATCATGAAAGTTTTAGGGAGATAAAGATCATGAAAAGTGACAGAGTTGGAAAATAAGTGTACATCTCAAATTCAGAGATGACAAGGCCTAGTTCACTGCAGAGGATAGTAAGGCTGTGATTCACAGAGATACAGGGATTTAACCCCCTTCTCTCCACATAGCACACAACAGTGGGGCAACTCAGGTCTAGAGTTTATGGAGGTACGACAAGTGAGGGGCAAAAAAAAAAAAAAGAAAAAAAGAAAAAAAGAGAAAAAGAGAAAAAACCCCACATTTTTAGCAGTTATCCATAAAATGTCCTTTTAATACATTGGGTTATATCTGCATCTGGTATAAAATTCCTGTTGATTCATTAATGGCTTCACTAATGGCTTTAAAGTGAAAGAAGGTAAGTGTAGATCAGATGTTAGGAAGAAATTCTTCCTTGTGAGAGTGGGGAGGCCCTGGCTCAGGTTGCCCAGAGCAGCTGTGGCTGCCCCATCCCTGGAAGTGTCCAAGGCCAGGTAGGATGGGGTTTGGGGCAATCTGGGATAGTGGAAGGTGTCCCTGCCCATGGCAGGGGGTTGGAACTGGATGATCTAGAAGATCTCTTCCAACCCCAAACATTCTGTGATTCTATGGTTAACTCTTAATAACAAGCAACAATCATGTGAAGTCCATCAGTCACAACCTGACCACCGAGCTCTCAAATGCTTCTCCTGATTTTTATGGCAATTCCCACAAAATCCTTTCCATGAAACAAGAGCCATATTGCAAGTTCAAGAGGTCGGTTTCTTTTTGGGAAACTCGGACTGAGCTGTGAACTTTTAATGGGAATCTAGAAACCACCTAAAAGTGGAGCTGATAAGATTGCTGTTCTGGGAAAACTTCCTACTCACCTTATAATTACAAAAAAACCCAATGAAAGCACAATTGAAGTCAAGCACTTCTGCCCCCTTACGGAGCACGGAGGACACTGTTATTGTAATGAAAGATGAAGTCTTAAGCCTTCCAGCAAACATATAATAAATCAATGTCCTTTCCCTTGTTTTAATTTCTCACACAAGATTTATGAACCTGTATATTTAGACTGTTTATTAAGAGCTCTGGCATGCAGGCTACTCTTGGCACAATAAGAGAGCTTTCTCTGAATGGATTCTCAGAAGCTGCTTTGATTTGGCTTTATTTTAATGATTTAAATTTAAGAATACATCACTGCCTTCCAATGATCAGCTCAAAGTTACCAAGGCCACAGGCATGTTTTGTGTTAGTCTCAATTCTGCTGCAGTATCAAGTCTGAGCTACACCTGATTCCACGAATGGAAAAATCTCTCCTTTCTTCACCACATCTCTCTGTTCCTTCATTAAATCTCAGTCCTCTGTTGGTCTTGATTTCCTCCCCACCCTCTGCTCTTATTTCTCCTCTTCTGCTGGGAATTCTTGGCTTGCAACCAGGTGCCACCTTGGAGCTGAACCAGAGGAAAACAGAGTTGAGCTCTTCAAGTCCTCCCACCAAAGAGCATCCCTCTGCTTGACTCACCAAAATGAGAATAAATATAGATGTGTGGACAGTTTTTGAATAATTTTTGAATTTCTATCATTCCCTTCAAATTACTAAAACTCTGTGATAGTGGCTCTCAGCCTTTTCTGTATCACGAATATTCCTTGCTCGCACACGCCATGGATACCAGCAAGGGCTGTCCTCTCCCGTCACTATGGGAATACAAGGGAGTTATGACGGTTTTCTCCTCCACAAACCCTTTTCTCCAAACAAGGGCTGATATTCCTCATTGTTTCCAGCCTGACTGCTCAGTGGATCACTTCTTTTCATATGACATGTCCCAAATACGGGCAGACTTTAATATCACCAACTGTCACTTGAGCGTGGGCTTCCGAAAAAAAAAAAAAAATTGATCATATCTAAATAAGAAGTTACATTTATTATTTTTCCTTTTAGCATTTTCCTTTTTCTCAGTCCATGTTAAAAATACATCCTGCTTTTTTGACTGCTCCATAAACCCTTCTCAGATCTTCCCAGGATAACTGTGCTGTCACTCCCCCACTTCACTCCCCCATGGCTGTGTCTGTCAGGTCACAGTGACCTGGCAGCACCCAGCTTGCAGCAGCTACAAGAGAGGTAATTTCCCTCAAGATGCCCCTGGTAACAGGGCAGAGTATTTGTTAAAATGATTCCAAAAGTGACACTTTGATCTCTGTAACAGGGGAAAGCCTCTCTCCTTGCTCTCTCACAGCTGATCCCACATAAGGAGGACTCCTTGACTTGGATGAACTGTCAAGAGCAAGGAACAACACACTGCTCTTAACTAACTTGTGGAATACATCTCTGATGTGGATAAGACACTGCAGTGTAAGGAGATACACATTTAAATTATCTAAAAGAGAAAAAAAGTCTCTTTTATAAAAGTCTCTGTTATTGTTCATTATTTTACAGCTGAGCAAACTCAGAGCCTTAAAGAAATGTATTTTCCCCTCATCATCGCAGAGATTGTTGTAATTTCAGGAGGGCGATGAGGAGGTTGTATTTGGTTCTAGGTGAGACATTTAACCTTCTACTGCATTTCACTCACTCAGTAAACCGTGTAAATTATCCTTTACAAGAACAAGAGTGCAATGTCACTGCTGAGTAAGGTGTCCTGCCTGGTTCTGAACATTTCCTCTGGATACATGGTGTGAGTGAGCATGTAAATGGTTTTGTGCAAGTACAGCAGGTTGGCCGTGTACAGAGAAACTTCGTGTTCTGCTGAAACATTTACTCAGAGGAGCTGCGAAAGGACAGCTCGATAAGGACATGTCCTTCCCTCTTGTTGCAGAAATGTCCTCCAGTTGCAACTGCAGTCCTGTAATGCTTAGTCTCAGTCCAGCAGGTAGAAGTACAAAGTACAAATGAGAGATTTTTTTCCTTCCTTACATAGGCCTAGTCTGGTCATTAATGATAAAATCATGGAATGCTTTGGGTGGAGAGGGACATTAAAGGCCATCTAGGTCCAGCCCCTGACCCCCTGCCATGGGCAGGGACACCTCCCACTATCCCAGGTTGCTCCAAGCCCCATCCACCCCGGCCTTGGACACTTCCCGGGATGGGGCAGCCACAGCTTCTCTGGGCAGCCTCTGCCAGGGCCTCACCACCCTCCCAGGGAAGAATTTATTCCTTAAATCTATATCTACTCTCCTTCATTGTAAAGCCATTCCCCCTTGTCCTGCCACTCCATGCCCTTGCGAAAAATTCCCCGCAAACTTTCTTGTAACCCCTTTAGCTACCGGGCAGGGCTCCAAGGTCTGCCTGGAACCTTGTCTTCTCCAGACAGAACAGCTCCAACTCTCTCAGCCTGTCTTCATAGCAGAGGTGCTCCAGCCCTCATGGCCTCCTCTGGACTTGCTCCAGCAGATCCACATCCTTCTTACTGTGGACCCCAGGGCTGAATGCCATCCTCCAGGTGTGGTCTCAGGAGAGAAGAGTACAGGGACAGAATTCTCCCCTCATCTGCTGCCCACACTGTTTTGAAAGCAGCCCAGGACAGGGTTGACTTTCTGGGCTGCTGGTGCACAGTTGCCAGGTCATGTTGAGATTCTCATCAACCAAGACCCCCAAAGCTGTTTTCCTCCCAAGTGGCTTTGATTCATCCTCGCTCATTTTTGGCCTGATGGTAGTGTTGAAACTAAAATAGGAAGCACTCTGGGCTCCCAGGTTTCTCCATATAGAAAAAGATCCACCTTGAGAGTGTGGCTCAGCTCATTTAACCTCAGGGTTGTCTCCTCTACCTAAAGATCAGGAGAACCCTTCATGCTGGGAACCAGTAGCAGACCTCAAAGTCTTACTCAAGACTCATCTAAGATGGGTTTGCACCATGCAACAGAGAACAACGAAAAGGCTCCAAGTCTGCCAGAGTTCAGGAAACATTTGGACAATGGTCTCAGGAACAGAGTGGGTTTCTTGGGGTGTCCTGTGCAGGGCCAGGAGCTGGACTCAGTGATCCTTGTGGGTCCCTTCAACTCAGGATATTCTTTGATTCTGCGAGGATGGGAGAGACACCGAACTGTCAGTGCAGCATTATCCCAGTCTGGGACTGAAGGTGACACTGCTGAGCTCAGAGTATCCAGGCTTTTTCCGGGCAATCAAAATCCATTCTGTACAACAGCTGGTGATATCTTCCAGTTTCCACCTCATAAATCTGTCTGCAAGTAAGGTCTTTTCTTTCCATTATTGGCACTAGGACACTGCCCCAGACCCTTCCATCTTAATTCTTAAGATTTTCCAGACTAAATAAATCCATGTCCAATATACAACAATTTATTCTTGCATCACTCTTGCACCATTCCTGCATAAGGGCTCTGAACATCCTGATCTGTGGGTGGCATCCCTGCCCATGGATGGGGTTTGGAACTTTAACATCACTTCCAACCCAAGCCTTTCTATGTTTATACGCTTCTATGATCACAGTTCTCCCTCAGCTTAGGGAATCCTTCTCTGTTCCTGGGGTTCACTTATATTAAAGAACAATCATATTCCATCTGAGCTGCCCCTATCCCAGGCTGTACAGAACACAAACACTCCTAGGTTTTCCTACCTGGTAACCTCTCCGTGCCACTGGTGGTTGGTCCTTCAGCACCAGCTTGAAGTCACATTTGTTGTTTGTGGGAGCCAAGGATTTTGTACCCTGTTCCGTAAGAGGCCTCATTTCATTCTCACCAAAGACGTCTCCCGAGAACCCCTCAGCTGAGGCAGCCCTGGGATGTTTGCTTTTCTAGGGCTGTATCATTCTGTGATCAGCAAACACAACGTGCCCTTTTTACTGCCTCATTTTCCACTGCTCCAGCTTTAGAGCGGATTCTCTTGTTATTAATCCCCACACACACGACCTTACTCTTTGTCCCATTACATTTTTCAGTTCTCCATCCAATTCACCTCACTAATACACCAGCCCTCTCCTGAATTGCCTGTACCTCCCAGCTTTGTGCTGTCTACAAAAGTCATTAGTAAAGCTCTGTTTTTTAAGGCAGGGTCACCAATGGCAACATTAAATAAGATTAGCCTGAAGACAGAGCATTGTGAAACTCCACTAAAAACCACCCTGCAAACTACAAGTTCTCTTCTTTTCAGAATCCCAGGTCATATCTATTTAGTAGTTACTTACCACATTAGTATTTTGGAAATGATCCACATTTTCTCCAGTTAATAATATCCCATGTGGCACAATATTGATATTCATTGAAGTCTAAGTGGATTATGTCTAAAGCATTTTTCTCATCCATAAGAATTGGTTATCCTTTTTAAGGAAAGATATCAGACACAAACAGCCTTTGATAAATCTATATTTCCTCCCATCTTGATTTATTTTCACCTCCTTTGGTCGTTCCTTTTCTTTAATTATTCATTCATTTTTGTTTTCAGGAAGATTTATTCTAAAGCTTGCACATTTCTGGGGCTGGGTGGTTGCTTTTCTGCACTCATATATGGACGCTATATTTATTATTTGACACACAGATGGAGCCACCCCCAACTTCATACATTTATTAAAGAGCTTTGAGATGGAGCACTGATTTCCTGAGCCAGCTTTTTCAAATATCAAGGATGCTGATTACCCGGCTCTGTATCTCCTCCCTTCTCCCTGGCTAAATGAAACTAGTTTAGAGAGTTTTGTTTCCACTTCGGTAATAGAAATTTCCATGTCCACAGTCCTCTTCCCATTAATCATCTTGTCTTTCCTTAGCAGGTTCTACAGCAGAATCCTTACAGAAAACAGAGCTGAAGTAGACCTTAAATTGCAGGGTCATATTTCCATTATCTTCAATGTCTGCCCTGTATTTCTTATTCCACATTTTCTTTCTGTTTTCATGTTAAAGTGCTGAAGAATCCTTCTCCGTATTTTAATTTTCCTTGTGAGGATTAATCTGAATTAACTTTTAGGAATGCTCATGTTATTCCTGCATTTCTGAGCTCTAAAATGCAGTTTCCTCTTCTGAGCTTTTTGCTCTTTGTAAGGTCTCTGCTTAATCGCACTTCTCTATTAAGGTGATTTCAGCTGAAGCAGTTCCCCTTTCGAGGAACCAAATAAATCTCATCTTTGCAAAACACAGGTTGCAAAACACCTGTGGTGGTTTTTGGTTTTTTTTTTTACCTGCCAGGAGACAGATTTTTACTGAACCTTGAAATTGTTGCCCAAAGGACACACCTCCATCCTCCCCCATTATATTATCGCTTATATTTAACCAAAGTCTTATTTGAATATTTAAAATAGAATCATAGAATATCCTGAGTTGGAAGGGACACATAAGGATCATCGAGTCCAACTCCTGGCCTTGCACCTGACACCCCAAGAACCCCACCCTGTGCCTGAGAGCATTGCCCAAAGGCTTCTTAAGCTCTGTCAGGCTTTGGGCTGTGACCATGCCTCTGGCGAGCCTGTTCCATTGCTAAACCACTCTATGGACAAAGAACTTTTTCCTGATATCCAACCTAAACCTCCCCTGACACAATTTCAGGCCATTCTCTCAGGCTCTGTAAGGTCACCAGAGAGAAGAGATCAGTGCCTGCCCCTCCACTGCCCCTCATGAGGAAGCTGCAGACCCTGATGTGGTCTCCCTCAGCCTTCTCTTCTCCAAGATGAACAAGCCAAGTGACCTCAGCCACTCTTCATATGGCTTCACCTCCAGACCCTTCACCAATTTCATTGTCAATTAATTATTTCAGTAGCAGGAATCACCTCGAAGACTACAAGAAAGCGATCACTGTTTTTATTTATGAATGTATCACTTTTTATTTTTTCTGAGATAAATTACCACTGCACCACATAGGATTTTCTAATTATTGAAGTTTCCACAACCACACGGGGCTACGGTGCCATTCAGAGTTCAGGTTTCATGTCACTCTTACTTGGTCCAGCTCCAGGCTGCTGCTAGAAGTGATTCCCGTCCTTTCTGCTGCCCCCACCTACACAACTGCTCAGCCAAACGTGGGAAGGCACAGGAATGTGCAGCCAGGGCCAGCTGGGAAGCAGAAGCAGCAGGACCAGCTGCATTTCTGGTGGCAGCCCACGCTGAGGCCAGAGCATAACACAGATCAGAACACTATGTTGGGGGCATTTAAAACACTCCCAGGCAGATGGTGGGATTCTTGGTGTCCTGTGCAGGGCCGGGAGCTGGACTCGATGAGCCTTGTGGGTCCCTTTCAACTCAGGATATTCTACGATATTCTATACTCCCAGTAAATGGATCAAGTGGCCCACATTTAATTCTGTTGTGCTTAAAATTATATCACTTTAAGATTAAGAGGTCTGGCTTGTTCAAGCACCGATTCATTAATATCTTAAGCTAGTGGACTATGAAAAACATTTTCCAAAGTTAATCATTCTCCCTTTTTGCATTTATCATGCTGATGAATGCAGGTATCCTCTCTCCGTTTCTCTACCCCAGCACTGTATTATCTCAATGGCCTGCAGGTGTGTAGATTTGTATCTCACTTTATCATATCTGTCTGAGAAAAATAAAAAGAATACACTAACTCATTAAAATTAGAGTGCCAGCCTCACTCTGATTTCACATTCTTTAATCAGGCTGATCAATAGACTTCAGCTCCAATCTCCAAACAGATAAATAACTAAGTAAAACAATTTCCAAAAAAAGTTTTATTCTGATGATATGCAAGTAAATGAAAACACTAATTTTGATTCTATATAAAGCCTTCAGGATACATTATTCAAAAGCACTTTGTGAACTGAAGTAGGAAATTGATCCAGGGATTATTGACTCAGTCGAAGTTCTTCCATTGACTTCACACTAACGCTGAATCAGGACTGGAATGCAGCTGCTCCAGTACTGAAGGGCAGCCACTCCTGATCCAGGGTGGAGGTGCTATTCAATAGCATAACAACACCAACTGCTGTGTAAAATTCTGGGACACGTTGTCTTCATGAGTTATATCGTGATTTGAATTCGTGGTGAAATTTAAGCGGGCAGAATAAAACTCTTCAGCTTGTTACTCAGCCTAAGACTAAGACTAAGACTAAGACTAATGTGTCCTTTCTTAACTATCCTCATCTGTCCTACTGACTGCAAGTGATCATGGAATAGTTTGGGTTGGAAGGGACCTTAAAGATCCTCTCGTTCCAATCCCTCTGCCATGGGCAGGGACACTTTCCACTAGCCCAGGTTGCTCCATCCAACCTGGCCTTGGACACTTCCAGGGGTGGGGCAACCACAGCTTCTCAAGGGAACCTGTGCCAGGACCTCAGCACCCTCTCAGGGAAAAATTTCTTCCAAATATCCCATCTAACCCTGTCCTCTGACAGTGGGAAGCCGTTCCCCTTCGTCCTGTCACTCCATGCCCTTGTGCAAAATCCCTCTCCAGCCCTTTTGGAGCTGCTGAAGGGTGTTCTAAGGTCACCCCAGAGCCTGGAGGGGTGGGGGAAAGGTGTTTTTAAGATTTGGGTTTATTTCTCATTATCGTACTCTGATTTCATTGGTAATAAATTCAATTAATATTTGCCGGGTTGAGTCTGTTTTGCCCACAGTGGTATTTGGTGAGTGTTTTCTCCCTGTCCTTATCTCAAACCATGAGTCATTATATTTCCTCTCCCCTGACCAGTTGAAGAAGGGGAGTGACAGAGCAGCTTTGGTGGTCACCTGGTGTCCATTCAGGGTCAACCCACCACCACAGAGTGCTCCAGGTGGGGTCTCACCAGAGCAGAGAGGGAGAATCACATCCCTTGACCAGCTGGCCGCACTGCTTTAGACAGAGGGAACTTTAACTAACTCAGGATCCAGGGATGCCCTGTAATGCAGCGTCCTTCTGGCCACAAACTGGAACATCTGTTCAGCTTTGAAGCAGAGAAAGCTTTACCTTGTGGATGTCTCTTTTGCACCATCCAGCCTCTTCTCTGGAGGTCTGCCATCGATGACAGCTTTGAAATGCCTGAATAACCAGGATTTTCTAAGGAAGTAAATTTATTAAGGAGGCACTAGAGATGCCCAGACGCCACAGCACAGACCCAGGTGTAACGTGCCAGTCTCAGAGCTGCTGTGCGTCCTCTCCAGTCAGAAGCACTTCACAGACCTGTGCTCATCTCTCCCACTCACAGAACACAAAGAACAAAGCTGTCCTAATGAGAGCAAGGTTTATTTGCACCTAGCATTTATTTCCTTTTCAAAAAAGGATGCTCAGGCTGAAAAGAATCAGTGATAAAACCTCTCCTCTGAAACATACAGCTGTAGCTCACTACAATAGTTAGTAAAAGCTCATTTTTCAGAAGAAAGGCAAAGTAATTTTCCAATCCCTGTGCAATCTATTCAAGAGCAGGCATGAGGCTCAACAACATTACAAAGGGTATCCACCGAGGGAGGCAACCTCTATTATTTCATCGGACACCCTCTAGGAAAAAGCTCTTCCCTATGAGGATTAGGGAAATTCAAGCAAATTCCCTCTTCTTTATCACGTCAGACATGAGTGTTTTGTTTAACCTTAAAGGTCCTCTGCAGTATATTTTTACACCCTTTTGATGCTCTCCCCCAGGAGGTTGCCTAGGATCCCCTCTTTCATGAGCTGCAATGTCATGTTGCTTTTTTGGCTGTTCCTTCATTGGCTTTATGGAGCTTTAGGGCCCTTTCTCCACACAAAAGCACAGCTCTGCCTAGCAGGATAGAAAGCAGCTTTAACCCAGCTGCATGATTAGTACATTTTTCTAGGACATGGGAATGGTGGATTGGAAACTACCCAACCAGTGAGACTTGAGTCCAAACCACCCACTTCCTACGCAAGGACGATAAATTCTATTATACTGCAAAAAGGACAGATTTTGCACTACCAGACAGTCAGGACTGTGTCACTGGTGATCATTACATGCACCCAGAACATGCTGTTGAGATGAGCTTCCCCAGGATGTTGGAGGAGAGAACCAGAGTCCTGAATCTCATGAAGTGCTGGGAAGGAATTGCTCAGCTCTGCAGAGAGAGCAGAGCCTCTGGATACGCACCGGAGAAAATTTTAGATATCTAACACTTAATATTTCCTATCCCTGGACTCCCTATCCCTGGAGGGGTTAAAGACCAGGCTGGATGGGGCTCTGAGGAACCTGGTCTAGTGGAAGGTATGGAAATGAGATATTTAAGGCTTCTGTAGAAGCCTAGAAGATAAAGGGGGCTGATGTTTATCCCCCAAACACCAATAGCTGCATAGCAGTGGAAGCAGCCAATGATTGCTGTGGCTGGAAGAAGGGGCTACATGGAGGTAGGGCAGCACTTTTTTGGGACAAATATCCTTGTTCTGACTCCTGGAGATCAGCACAACTCAGCAAAGCCCAAGCACAGGAATGAGGTCGAGAATCGGTGTCAGGGAGGTCAAGACCATCCAAGACCCTGGAAGCCTCTGACCCATTTCCAGACAGGTCTACAAGAATAGGCTGTGGATGACAACTAATTTGCATAGAAAGTGAGAAATTTATCTCCAGTGTGGGGAAAAATTATCTATTAAAATGTACTCCCATGAAGCTTGGGTGCATGGGCACCCCAAGACTCTGGACACCCCATCAGCTGGATCAACACTGGAGACAGAGCTGGTGATTCCTTTCTTTTCCTTTTCCCTTTCCTTTTCTCTTTCCCTCTCTTTAATTAATCTCTTCCACTTCTCTTCCACGCTACCCACTTATCCAGAACCCACTGCCAGTGCTTACACAGGGGGTCAGGGAGTAACTCATATCAATTTCTATGCCAAGTGTACAATTTACTAATAAAATTTCGTAAACTTTGTCTGACTATTGGTGTTCCTTTTGCCCAGAAGCATCTACAAATCTTGAGTGCTCCCTTTCCCTTAAGGATGGGACNGTCTGACTATTGCTGTTCCTTTTGCCCAGGAGCATCTACAAATCTTGAGTGCTCCCTTTCCCTTAAGGATGGGACGTCACAGTTCCTTCCAACACCCAGTATTATAAGACTGTAATAAGAAAAGCATTGGACCTGGACACAGGTGCCTAAAAAAAAAACCCTAAGAAATCTTTTCTCAGACAGTTTTGCAGAGTAAACATCCCAACCTTCTTCATGAAATAGGACCTAATTGCTATAATTTCTTAATTTGGATCTTATTTCCAGTGCTCGAAAGCAACCAGAGATCCAATCAATATTGGCAACCTGTACTACAATCACCTTGTTAGCCAAAGTGCTTCTTGTGGGTCTGGGTGATATCTTGTTGTCTGATTTCTTGCTCCCACTATTGCTATATACAGTCATGACACTGAGAAATTTTAGGAGGAATTTTAGCAACATAAATAAGGGCAAAGGAAAGCATATTTTCCCGATCACAGACTATCTGCCAGCCATTCAGATGGGAGGGGAGGAGCTGATTTAGGCTGCTAAATTTAATTAAAGCATATGTTCTTGGGCTTTGCAGTGGGATATCCTTAAACGTCCCTTACCTTGTCTCCTTTCCAGGTCGTTACAAAGTTTAAATCACATTGAAAGGTTCCTGTTTCATTACCATGGAATATTTTTTTTCTCCACTTCCTCCAGAGAAATCATTCAGAAACCCCCATCAGTAAGATATTAAGACCATTTCAAGAGGACAGCAAAATGAAGATGCTTGGAGGGTCCATAAGGAAAGCAGTTATCACTTATTAAGGGTATTAGGAAACAGAAGATGATGGCATTTATCATTAGAAGACGTGGAGGCAGATAGAAGATTAGAAGAGGCACGTGATGAGGAGCCTGTGGTCACAGCCCAAATGGGCATCAGTGACACAGGTAAGGGAGATCCTGTGTGTGGAATCAAAAATTAGGCTCCTTGAAAAGGAACCAAAAGGAAAGTGATGTTCTGTGAAGTGCTTCCTTATCTCTTGCAGGTTCAGGGAGACTGGTGGAGAGGCAGATTGTGAATGTAAGACAGTTTCAGGCTCATATGACATGTGTAGAGTGTCAAAATCCAGTACAGGAGGGACAGAGTTCACCTGAGGCATGGTCACTTAAAATCAGGGAGGCTGGGAGGGAGCTTTTAGAGTGGGGACCGAGGGAAGCCAAACCAGAGCATTTGGTTTGGGATGACATTTCTAAAGATGAAGACACAAACGTTAGGTACCTCTCAATGAAGAACAGGTCATGGGAAGTAAATAATCAAAGAGAAAATGGAAAACAAAAAGATTGACATTTGTAAAGGTTGTCAAGACCAGAGCTAACATGGCAGTAGGTGTTTTACTATGTAAATGCTGGAAACCTCAGAAATGCAGGTGATGGAACCGGCCTTTTCGAGCCTGAATAAGAGATGGAAATGCACGGATCAAAAACTTGTTGGAGGGAAAACAATCAAAGGGACACTGTATCAGATAAGCCATATGCTGGCAGGAGAGAGGAAAACACGTCAACAAGAATCTCTGTGAACTGAAACTCCAAGTCAAGATGGGACAGTGCACCCTCGGGGCAATAGACCTTCCTACACACCTGTACAGAGGTACTGACTGATGCCAAAAATCCCAAAAGGTAGCAATGGCAGGAAGTGGAATCATAAAATCATAGAATGGGGTGGGAGGAGCCTTAAAGACCATCCAGTTCCAACCCCCTGCCATAGACAGGGACACCTTCCACTATCCCAGGTTGCTCCAAGCCCTGTCCAAGCTGGTCTTGAACACTTCAAGAGATGGGGCAGCCACAGCTTCTCTGGGCAACCTGTTCCAGGGCCTCACCACCTTCATGGGAATAATTTCTTCCAAGCATCCAGTCTAAATGTCTCATCTTTTAGTTTAAAAGAAATACTCTTTGTTCTGTCACAATAGGACCTGGTAAAAAGTCTTTCCTATGAGCTCCCTGTAGGTACCGGAAAGGGCTCTAAGGTCTTCCCAGAGCTTTCTTCTCTCAGTCAGGCTGAACAATCCCAAGTCTCTCAACCTGTCTCTACAGCAGAGGTGCTCCAGTTCTTTGGGCATCTTCATCTCCTCCTCTAGACTCGTTCCAATAGGTCCACATCCTTCTTATCCTGAGGTCCCCAGAGCTGGAAACAGAAGTCCAGGTAGGGTCTCACCAGAGTGGGGTAGAATCCCCTCCATTGACACGCCAGCCACACTTCTGCTGCAGCCCAGGACATGGCTTCTCATCCACCAGCATTCCGGGTGATTTCAGTTCCCTCCACGGAGACTGAGCAAAGGTCACATCTGAGTCTGAAGCAGCAGCTGGTGACTGATCCCTGAAGAAGATACGTAACCCCTGGGTTGCTATAAAAATCTAGTTCAAAATCTCATCATGAAGTCAGCAACCTGCAGCAAATTCCACGATGTACTGTGCATCAACATCCCAACGGGAACAAAGGGGCTGAGCATCCACCAAAGCTCTGTTCAAATCCAGCAGCAGGACTGGGTAGAAATAAGCTCTTAAAGGAAAGTTAAAAGAGGAAGTTACAGGAATTAAATCCTTACAGGTGCTAACAGTACTGTCAGGGTGTTGAGTAGGAAACAAGCCACTGGTGTGCTGCTGGTTTGCTTGTGGAGAAAAAAATTGAGCCAGCATGGTTGAACAGGAGGTTAAAACTGAGATTAGAAATAAGAAGAAATATGGAAGAAACAGGGGTGATAAACATCCCAGACCCTCTTTGGAAGGATTCAGGAAAGAGCCTGCCTGAAAAAAAAAAGTTCAGATTAAAAAGGCAGAATAACCACAGACAAAACAGCAGGGCTGGATATATTTACCCGAGAGTTTTGGAGCAAATAAAAAATTAAATATTTGAATTATTAACAACAATGTGCAATGTTTCACTTAAAGTGTCCCTGGTATGTGAAGACTGGAGAGGATCCAGGACAGATCCAGGGAACTGCAAACTTATAAACCTGACATGTAAACCAAGCAAATTATCTGAAACTTTGATGAAGGAAGGTAAAAAGGTTTCAATTCTGGTTAATTGCACCTTATAGAATTCTTGAGGTTTTTTAAAGGGTTAACAGGGTGTCAATAACCCAGGAAATACAATTATTTTGGATGTCCAAAAAAGGTTTAACAAAAGGTATTTAAAGGAAATAAGCAGCCTTTGGATAAGATCATCCTCTTATCTGGTCTTGAGCGATATAAATAATCTCTTAAAGGCAGGAAGCAGAGGGTGTGAGCAAAAATTTAGTTTCTTCTAGTGTCTTTAAATGAAGGTAATGGGAATTAAAATAAAACAAAGAAGAAAATTCTTCATGCAGCAGGTGTCAGTCATGAAAAATATAAATGGACATTTTTATGGGCTTAAACCTGGGCAAGGAGCTGGAGGAAGGAAACAGCAAGGATCACAACAGGGCCAGGACATCTCGGAGGTGAAAGCTGGAGATTGGCAGAGTGGTCATAAGAATCTCCCCTGTGCTCTTTTGGCACCCACTTTTGGTGATGGGAGGAGAAGAGGGGTCAAATGTACCTGGGTCTGAAACAATACTGATTTTTAAAAAATGTTTATTTTAAAACAGAATGGGTTTGAATTTCTTATGGGCTTAATCAATCCAACCCTTCCCACTGAAGGGGGAATTGATTGTCCAAATCACAGAATATGTAGGGCTGGGAGAAGTTTCAGGAGATTGTTTGGTCCATCCCCAAATCATCTCAACCATCACACACAAAACACTTCCACTGATGATTTGTGATTCCATCTGGTTCTGAAAACTTCCAGCAGCCAAAATTCCAGGCCTTCCCAGATAGTCTGTACAAGTGCTTTACAAACCTTAATACCAGATAGTGTTTTTTCATATCTAAATTAAATCTTCTCCCAGCAACCCAAGCCAATTTAAGCCAATGACTTCTTGACCTATCCTCAGTGGGCATGGAGAACAGTTTTTCTGTTTCTTTTTGCAGCAAGGCTTCATGTATCAGAGAAGTTATTCCCATTTCCCCAGATCTTCAATTTTCTAGATTCACCAAGCTCATCTCTTTCAATCTAATTCATAATTACATTGTCTAGATCTTGGATTTTTCTTGCAGTGGTTTTTTGGACTTTCGCTGTCTTGTAGTGTGGACAGAAACTACAGCATAAGTTCTGCTCAGTCCTTATGAACACCGGAAAAAGCACTTTTGCTTTTGGCATTGAATCCCCAAAATTTTGTGTTTGTCTTTAAAATTTTTCTTTAGGAAATGGAAGATTTTATCACATCTCTCAGACCAGTATTATTTAAAAATGATTCTGCAGTGGCACTTGGAGTTTGAACACAGTTATAATCTGTTGTGGGACATGAACAGAATCATAAAATCACAGAGTCATTAAGGTTGGAAAAGCCCTCCAAGATCATTGAGTCCAACCACTGACCCAGCATTGCCAAGTCCATCACTAAACCACGTCCTTAAGTGCCACATTATGTAGCACAAATGTTGAGAAAACCTTTTACCTTTGAAAATGTGTAATTCAGGGAAAAAAAACTATTAACCAGATGAGAGCAGAGGCAGGAAGAACAATTCTTGACTAAGGAGTGGTAGTAACTGCAGCTTTAACAATAGTAACAGACTTGGTTCTGTTAGAGGGAATTCAGCCTTAAAAACAGAAAATGAATTAAACCACAATTAGATGTTTAAAATCCAGATGTTTTTCTTATTTTCTATTTTCTATTTTTTTTCCCCTTTTCTTATTTTTCTATCTACCTACTTATATTTCAGGGGTTCCTTTTTCAGGCTCGTAATTTCACAAGTGCACCATAAAAAGGAGGTTTTCAGTTATGCTCTGGATACTTTGATGTCTTTAGATGCCTCAGAAAGGTTTGAGATGGAAGGGACCTTAAGATTGTTCCATTCCAGCCCCTCTGCCGTGGGTAGGGACACCTTCCACTAGACCAAGTTGCTCAAAACCACATCCAACTCATCCTTGGGGATGCACAGCCATAGGGAAGAACAAGACACTGAGATTTTCAGAGCAAAATCTCCCTCGGTTCCCTCTCTGCAGTGCTTTCCTTGCATCCTTCGTACCTGCAGCTCCTGGACCATGGCTCCTCTGTGTTCTCCAATTTTTCCTCCTGATTATCCAGGTGCAGCACAGCTGAACCAAGCAAAAGATCACCGGTGTTTTGTCATGGAGTTAAGTGGAGTGAGGGATTTGTTCCGACCTCTGAGATTTCCTTGCCACCAGCCCGGTTTAGCCCTGTTCCCTCACCGTTGTGTTACATCTGTTGCTCTCAGCATGGGCTCCTTTTAGCTCTGTCAACATCACTTTCAATCACCACTTGTCATCCCTGCTCCAAGCTCGGTTTAATACCTCCAGCTTCCATAAGCAAAACTGATCACTGGGATTACTGAGAGTATTGGACACGCTTTATTGATGAGGTGATTGACTTATCATTGCCTCGGAGACAAAGTTTTTTACATCAGCTCACGGCTTTTATTTTCCTAATTCAGATGCAATCAGATGTCTCCAGAAAAGGAAGGGTCAAATGTAGCAATGCTCAGATAAATCCAGGTGAAATGCCACTAAAATCCACAGCTATTGCAGCTATAACCGGATGTAACTGATGCAGGAATGCACAAAGTATTGAAAATCATTTCTGTATGGCTCATGATTCCTCCTTGTGACGTACCAGACCTGCCAGGTAGTCACCAGCTTGGGACGTGTATTGCTGCCATGGCAGTATTTGATGAAAACATCTGTTTAATGCCAGATTTTGCTCGGTCCTGGAATTCAAGTGTCTCTTGGACTTTAAATAGACTGAAATAAGGTTGTTCAGGGACTAGCTGGCTTTTTCCAGACTCCTTTTATTGTTGCTATAATATCTTTTTTATTAAATTGCTCACAGGTAACAACATACGGATGTGCTGTGATAAGCTCTCTGAGCTGCGCTGTTTTCAGTGAATCTTAGGTCACCGGATGGATTTCTGGAAATAGGAAATAAGAATCAGCCTTGGTTTTGTGAGGCTTTCAGGCTGACTTGTGTTTGTTGCTGTGCTCCCTGCAGTTGACTGGTTTGGTGTATAATGCATTTGAGTGGAAAACAGCATTTTTATCAAAGAAAAAAGTGCTTTTCCAACTGTGTGATTGGCCAATTAATTCAGGATTGAAAAGCTAAGTACTGTTAAAAACCCAGCTTTATTTCGTCTAGCAGTCTTCAGGAAAGCCACAAACCCATTCTAATTACTAAAAAGAGCAGGAAAAAATAGTAAAAGAAAGTAAGAATCTGGGAATGAAAGGGGGGTATAATTTCTTATTTAAATCTGAAAAGAAACTGGACCAAACAAAGGAAGAAACTTCTGAAAAGAAGTTTTGTGGGGTTTTGTTTGATTTTTTGGTTTGGTTGTTTTTTTGTTGTTGGGTTTTTTGTTGTTGTTTTTTGGAAGTTTTGTTCATTTGTTTGGGGTGGTTTTTTTTGTTGGTTTTGTTTGGTTTTTTGTTTCCTTTTTAAGTGGAGACTCCTTAAGCACAAATGTAAAACTATCCTAAATAAATTATTCCTAGAACATTTTAAAATCTGGAGAAATTTATTTGTACATACTCCAGACAAATATCCAGGCTTTCTCCTTCATGTAATTGCAAGGATAAGTTGCTCTTTGTGTTTCCCTTATGTTTACATGGATATTGGGAATGACACAGCAACTGTGTCCTAATGAGATAAATTAAGCACTCATTGACACTTTCTTCTGATATGTTTTTTAGCTACCTCACTTTTCTTGAACTTATCAGCACTTCCAGTCAATCTAAAACAGGAGAGAAGTTAATAGCACCTTAAATTATATATCTGATGTTAAGAACATAATCCAAATTATAACCTAAAACCCCCACTTTATTTAATGCAAGTTATTTGTCTGGGTTCTCCTGCTTTGTAGAAAAGTCCTGTAGTATAGGAATGAAACGCCACTGAGTTATTTGTAAGTACGTAATACAAATTGTTACAGTGAAGCCAAATCCACACATCTTAGGAAAAAAGTAACCAAGAGGACAATAGGATTACCTTTCCATAAATACTTCAGTAGTCCAGCTATTAAGAGGTTATGATTTAAGATGATTCACAAAAACAAACCTGTGAGCCAAAAGGAAATTCCTTCCAAAGAGTGGAAGAAATTCCCTAAAGACGCAGCCAGCCTAAGTGGATAATCATCCCAGCAGGGATGAGGTGAAAGCATCACAGCTGGGTTTATTTAAAATCCGGTAGAGATCCTTCATTTCATCTTCCTAGAGGAATCGGGGCAGTTTTCCAAAGCAGAAACCCATTGACAACTTCACCCCCAAGTCATGTTTGCCAAACCCCTCCAGGTACACGAGTCTGACCTCCAGGAGTTTTGCGAATGTGGAATGAAATCGCTGCTTGCACCTTGGGAAACGCCACGCAGCAGCTGGCAAACGGGCAACCTCCTCCCATTAAAAGATGAGAAACATGAAGATTAAGCTGTTTTAATAAAATTTTGGCCCCTGGAGCTTTTGGTTCCCATACAGCTGACTGTATATTTTTCGGATTTATAGATGTTATCACTGTGGGATGGAACAAAGCTGTTAATTATTTGGGTTTTTTCCCCTAAATTCAGAGAAAGCAACATCTTAATGATGCACAATGCCTTGCCTTGCTTATGTAAAAGACCTGACTTCCACACCACGCCCAAAACTCACCCTCGGTCTTTCTAAAAGCTGTTACAGATCAATAAGCAGCTGTTAATAACAAGGATCAGCCCTGCTGCACACAATAAGAAGGTTTGCAACAGCTCAAATTCCTCAGAAGAAAAATGTCCCAAGAGAATGTGCAGCATTATTATTGTATGAATAACGCACGTATTGATTAAGCAGTATTTCTCCAGCTCCAAAATGCAAAACCAGCAAACCAAGATGCAGCCTGCAAACCAAGGCAGTCACATTGTGACAGTCACACAGTGAGATTTATCCCACTGTAATTTTTATGATTGCTGTCCTTTGGAATACTTGGGCTGTTTTATATTTGCACGTGTTTATATATTTCTTTTCTTATTTACTTTCATGAGGCTTACGCTGGAGGTAAATATGATTTGTACCGAAAATTACTGCAAAATTTTCGCAGTGGTTTTTGAAATGTAATCTATGCTTCTTGAAGGATTAACTCACTGATCCTCCCCCCCCCAAAAAAAAACCCCACCCAGCAAGACACAGTGCATTGCACATGTAGCTGTAGACAGAGGATTTTGCAGATGACAAGCAGACAGCTGTATTTCGTTATCAGTATATTTTTATGTCCCTTCTCCTAAGGGATTTTCTTCATAGTCCACAAAAATAAATGATTATCAATGCAGCAAAAGATGGAGGAAACTGCTCCGATAGCAGTTCGGTTCTGTAAAACCCTCAAGTTTATGGAGGCTCCGGTGGCCCCTCAGCCCTTTTAAAGCTTTTTTTAGCAGGGCTACTGGTGCAGAACTCCATTTCTGAACAGGCAGCTGGCTTGTCAGTCCCTTGTTAAAATGAATTGTTGGTTAAAGGCTCTATCAAGAAAATCCTCTTTATAACTCCTTTTGCAAGCCGGCGACCACGTAAAGCTGCTGTTGCTTGACAAATAAAAAGCAAACCCCTCGCAGGTACAGTTGTACTCCAGACTGCTCTATCAAAGCACTTTGGCTGGGTGAACCCCCAGTCTCGGGCTGCAATTCGTGGTGTTTCGGAGAGAATCAGTGGCTCTAGTAGCAGCGACTTGGTGGGGTTTATTCATTTATTTCTGTGAGAAGTGCCCCGGGCACTGTGTGACTACGACGGAAGGCATAGACCTGTCAGAGAATCATGGAATCATTAAGGTTAGAAAAGATCTGAAAGATCACTGAGTCCAACCAGTCACCCAGCACTGCCAAATTCACCACTAAACCCTGTCCCCAAGTGCCGCATCTACACTTTATTTGGGCATTTCCAGGGAAAGGTGAATCCACTACTTGCCCTTCACAATGCTTGACCATCCTTTCAGTGAAGAATTTTTTCTAATATCCAACTTGAATCTCCCCTGGTGCAGCTTGAGGTCGTTTCCTTTTACGCTGTCTCTTGTTATTTGGGAGAAGAGACCAACCCCCGCCCGAGTACACCCTCCTGTCAGGGAGTTGTAGAGTGATGAGGTGCCCCCTGAGACCGTTTTCTATAGAATAAAGACCCCCAACTCCCTCAGCCGTTCTTGGGCTTCCCCTCTGGAGAAGAGGGAAAGTGAGGAGGGCAGTGAGGATGAGGAAGGCGGGGAACAGAGAACATCCCCTGGAGCGGCGGCAGGCGGGGAGCGGCCCCTGAGGGCGGCCCCGGGCCGCGCCCTGAGGAGGGAGGTGATGAGGGGAATGGGCGGGGCCCCCCCGGGCCGTCCCCTCCGCCGATTGGTAGCCGGGTGAAGGGGACGGGACGTCGCCTCGCGGTGCACCCTGGGAGTTGTAGTCCAAAGAGGGCAGTGGGGCCGGCGGCGCCTGGGGGATGAGGACTACAAAGATGGGGGGAGGGAGGGACACGTGTCACGGCGGGCGGGGCCGCAGCGGTCACGTGATGTTTGGGTGCCGGCGGTGACGGGCGCGCGGCGGCAGGTGAGGGGCGCGGGCCGGTCCCGCCGTGGGGACGCGGGGGTGACACGGCCTGGGAACGAGGGGACTGGGCTGGCACTGGGTCTGTGTGACACGGGGACGGGACCGGCCTGGCCTGCGGGTTTGTGTGGCACGGGGACAGGTGTGTGTGTGTGACATGGGGACAGGGATGGCCTGGCGCTGTGTATGGGTGTGCGACACAAGGACAGGGTTGGCCTGGCACAGGTTGGGTGAGGCGAGTGTGTAACATGGGGATAGGGCTGGCCTGGCACTTTGCGTGGGTGTGCCATGGGGACAGGCTGGCCTGGG
>VZTE01000758.1:1188224-1246406 GCA_013397775.1 Eulacestoma nigropectus
GTGTGACACAGGGACAGGGCTGGCACAGGAGGATGTGTGTGTGTGTGCCAGGGGGACAGGGCTGGCACAGGGATGTGTGTGACATGGGGACAAGGCTAACCTGGCATAGGTTGAGGTATGCGTGTGACATGGGGACAGGGCTGGCAGAGGGGGCTGTGACATGGGGACAGGGCTGGCCTGGCACAGGGGGCAGTGTGTAACATGGGGACAGAGCTGGGCTGGCACAAGCTGGGGGGGTGTGTGACATAGGGACAGGGCTGGCACAGGGACTGTGGGTGGAAACTGGGGACTGTGGCTGCCCTTGCACAGCGTTTTATGTGTCCAATGAGTGATCACAGGGGACAGGGCTGGCCTTGCCCAGGGCGGTGAGCAGGGAGGGACACACACGTGCTGTGGACCACACCTGTGTCCCATGTCACCCGTGACTGGGTGAGGATGGGATGTTCCTGCACCCAATTTGCCACTGGCCCACAGCTGCTCCCGAAGAAACTCTGATTTATCAATTTCCAGCACAATGACAACGTTGGGAACTGCTCCTGGGTTGTTACCTGCCAGGTTTTGGCTCAATTTTAACCTCACAGAGGGCATGATGTTTATTTATTATTTTTTTCCCTCTTCCAGGCTAATTCAGGGAGCTTGAGGCAGTGGGATGGATTTGGAAGTACAAGGAGAGGAAATAAAACCACTTTTAAATGTACAGAGCACCGCATTCTGCAATGGTCCTCGGCTGACTGCAGAAACTTTTTTTTGGTTGCTTTTGTACTTTGAAAAGTGTTTGTGGTTGGTAGCTTTTAATAAAAGCTCCCCCGAGCTGTGGGGTACAATTAACCTCCGGCATCTCGCGCTGGAGTGGACTTTGCTGGGGAAACCTCGTGTTCCCATGGAACTGCTCGATGTCTTTGTGTGAATATCAAAAAGCAGAGGGTTTGGAAAGCCAAAAGCACGTTTCATTCTGCCACCAGCACGCTGAATACGCCCTGCAGAACCCTCTGCTTGCTTGCATTTGAAGTTTTCTGTGATGTTTTGGAGCTTGAGGTGCATTCTTGTATCTGGGAGTGCTGCAGGAACAAGGAGATGTTTGTTTGCAAACCCTTGCGTGGGGTGGCGGCCTCAAGTTTTGCTTTGTGCTTCATTGTGCACAAAGGATTCCTAAATTCAGCAGGCTGAATCCTAAATTTTTACTAGCTGTGTGCTGTGGAGTGGGGAGGATTGATTGGAATATGAGGATTTTCCCCTACCCTTTTTTTTTTGTTTAGCAGTAAGGTTTATACTTTATCAAGCATTTATCCCTTTTTCCAGGCTGCTTTTTGCTTTTGTGGGGGGGCTGGGAACATACAGGGCCCTGTCCTGCCCTGCTGGGCTCTGCTGTGGTCCAGGTGTCCCTGCAGGTGTTTCTGGTCTTTAAATCACCACTGACTCAGGCCAGCTGCTGTCTGACCCCTTGGTGCTCTCCTGCTCCTTTGTCTTCTCCAGCTGTGATGGCCTTTTCCATCTCATCTCCAGGCTGAGCTCTGGATGTTTTCTGAAGTGTTAATCATAGAATCATAGAATGATTTGGGTTGGAAGGGACCTTAAGGATCATCTCATCCCAAACCCCCTGCCATGGGCAGGGACATTTTCCATTGTCCCAGGTTGCTCAAAACCCCTTCCAACCTGGCCTTGAACACTTCCAGGGATGGGGCAACCACAGCTTCTCTGCGAAACCTGTACCAGGGCCTCACCACTCTCTCAGTAAGGAATTTCTTCCTAAAATCCAACCTAAATCTACGCTTATTTAGCTTAATGCCATTCCCCCTTGCCCTATCACCCCGTGCCCTTCTGGAAAATCCCTCTTCATTGTGTTGATGCAAATTCTGGTTTTTAAGTCCTTCGTGAGCAGTTGCTGTCTGACCCCTTGTTGCCTTCCTGCTCTGCTGTCCTCACCAGCTGCAACATCCTTTTCCCTCTCATCTCATCCTCAGGTTGGTCTCTGGACTATTTCTGGGGTGTTAGATGTGCTGATTCCCTCTTTCCAGTGGTCATCCAAGCAACAAATCACCCTTCTTGTGCTCTCCCAACACCTCCCACCTTGCTGCTTTGCTTTTGTTTATTAATGCAGTTAAAAATTAGCCTGACCACTGATGCAGCTTTGATGGACACGGGGGAGGCTGAGCAGTGCAGCCACGTGTCCTGCTTGATCCGGGCTTCTGATTCAGATTCCATCCCTGTTCTGTCCTGTTATCATGTCTAAAGGAAGACATTACTGTGAGGGTGGGGAGGCCCTGGCACAGGTTGCCCAGAGAAGCTGTGGCTGCCCCATCCCTGGACGTGCTCAAGGCCAGGTTGGATGGGGCTTGGAGCAACCTGGGATAGTGGGAGATGTCCCTGCCCGTGGCGAGGGGTTGGAACCGGATGATCCTAAAAATCCCTTCCAACCCAAAGTGTTTTGTGATTGTCTAAGTTACTTAGCTGAGATTGGCTAAAGAGACTGATAGAACAGAGATTTCAATATTACAATATTTTATTCCCATCCTCTCTTGTGCAAGCAACCTCATTCATTTTCTCACAACTCTATTTATTTATTTATTTTAAATATTTTAAATCTCTTATTGTTTACTTCTCATCGTGCAACCCTCTGGTGTGACCAAGTCTCTCAGCAAGCAAGATGCCTGCTCTGGGTCTGGAGAATCTCTCCTGGGAGTGGAGGACAAATAAGTATTCTGTGTCTTAATAAATTTGCACATTGATATTACAGCACTTAAAATCTAATTGAAAAGAAAAAAAAAGAGGGAAGCTGAAAATGAATGAATCTGTGTTTCCCTTTCCTTATAAATATATATATGAAATGGTATTTTGAATTGTTGGTTCTTCTGGGATTTCAGGAATATTTAAATAGCAAGTGTGAAAGGGTAGATAATATCGAGATAAAAATAATACTTTCAATTCCCTGCCTGTACCATAAACACATTCTGCTCGATGAAAGTGGGATGAACTGTTGAAAATTTTTAATTTGCTTTTCCCATCTTTATTATCCTTCTTCCTACAGTTCACCTACTTTGTGCAGTGGGGTGAGCTGGGTGGTTCTCACTTGGGTTTTTATGGGCTTTCCAAGGGTTGCTGGTGCTTCAGGGGACTGGAAATCTGTGACACCTGAGGGTTTTGGGGAGCAGGAGGAGCCTCTGACTGTTTTATGTAGGGTTGGAGTCGTCATTGTCAGGGCAAAGACTGCTTTCACTGGAAAGGATGTGTGTGTCCAGGTTTGATCCCAGTGAGGATGGATGGATGGATGGATGGTGGATGACTGGGTCTTTCCACCCAGGGCGTGGTTAGTCATGTGTTCAACCTCTGGTGTCCAGGCTGGGGGATGAACAGGTTGAAGGCAGCCCTGGGGAGACAGGCCTCGGGGTGCTGGTGGATGAGAGGCTGGACATGACCCAGCCATGTGGACTTGGAGCCCAGAAATCCAAATGTGTCCTGGGCTGCATCCAAAGCAGGGTGAGCAGCAGCTGAGGGGGGGATTCTGCCCCTCTGCTCTGCTCTGGTGAGAATCCACCTGGAGAACTGTGTCCAGGTTTGAGGTCCCAGCACAGGAAGGACATGGAGCTCTTGGAGCGAGTCTGGAGGAGGCCAACAAGGTGATTAGAGGGATGGAGCCCCTCTGCTCTTCAGCCAGGCTGGGAGAGCTGGGATGTTCAGCCTGGAGAAGAGAAGGCTCCAGAGACAGCATAAAGCCCCTTCCAGAGCCTAAAGGTGCTCCAAGAGAGCTGGAGAGGGACTTGGGACAAGGGCCTGGAGTGATACGACAGTGGGGAGTGGCTTCCAACTGACAGAGAGCAGGTTTAGATTCAATATTAGAAAGAAATTCCTTGTTGTGAGGGTGGGGAGGCCCTGGCACAGGTTTTCCAGAGAAGTTGTGGCTGTCCTGTCCCTGGAAGTGTTCAAGGCCAGTTTGGATGGGGCATGGAGCAACCTGGGATAGTGGAAGGTGTCCCTGCCCATGGAAAGGGGGTTGGATCTGCATGATCTTTGGTGTCCCTTCTAGCCCAAACCATTCCATGATTCCTGACCATGAGGATGTGTGTGTTTTCCTATGACATGATCCACTCGGTCTAAATTTAATCCAGCTATTTAAGCATGAGCCTAACTCACAACTGAAGTATCAGAGTGTGCCTCCATGATGGTGGCTGTGGGGGAAATGCTGCAAAACGTCTTCCTCAGCAGCATCACCAACCTTTCAAAGTGCATTGTATTTTGCAGAACGCTTTTTGCCACGTGTAAATCCAAAACATGGCCCTAAACTTGCGTTGGTGTTTCTGGCACTGTCATTGGGCACTGCAAAGCTGGAGGGAAGCTCTGCCCATCATTTGATGTTGAGTGCCCAGAAAGTTTCATAAAATATTTGTGCTCTTTTCCTACTGCAGAAAAGCCAGAAGTGTGTATTTTGCTGTCAGAAAGGTTATTTGTGGTTTTTAATAATACACTGTCTTCCCTAAAGAATATGGTCAAGATAAGAATCCTACTCCATATTTTTTTTTCCCTGCTTGCCTTGCAAATGGTGGCGTCTAAGATTAAAATAACGCAAGAGTTAAATTAATCTGATTTAACACTTGCAGGGAGGTTTCTATTTAAAACTCTTTTTCTTCCAAGTGTCACTAGTCAGGAAATTCAGTAGGCAGGTGCCATCTCTTTGTTGCAGTGCATGGGCACATCTCTGCAGTGTTTCTGATGATGAAAAAAATAGCATTTAACTAAAATAAAAAAGGGGCAGGATGGATTATCTTTTTTTTTTTAATGTCCATTTTGCGTGTCCATTAGAAAAACAGAGATTGCACTGGTGATCAGTCGCTTTTTAAATATATCCTGAAGATTGGTATAAAAAACAAGAAGAAATGGCATATCAGCAGGTGGTTTTGGATGGTTTTTTTTTTCTGGGATGCAGAGCTGTTGGGAAAAGCTCTCCCAAGGGCAGCTTAGGTGTTTTGGCAGTTCGTCTGCTGGGATGCTGCAAGCATAATCTGGAAAATATTTACTAGCTTCTCCTTGAATGAAGTCAAACTCGTCTGCAATACCTATACTTAGTGTTTTTTGTTTTTTGTAAAATTCCTTTTTTTTTGGAAGTAAATACTCATGTTGGGTTAGGTGGTGATTTCTTCACTCTCTCTGTCATCTCTCCCCTAAACAAAAGCAGAAAATAACTGCAAAATGTTTGATGCTCTTCATTGTGTCACGTTTGCTTTGTTCTTGCTCTCCTGTCCCTCCTGCTGCAAAGCCAGGCATTGCAAAAATATGATTTTTTGAAGTTATTGAGGACTTTATTTGTCCTCCTTCTCCTCTCTGCGTACATTTATTGTCATTCTAGTCTTGAATAACTTGGCCATGTATTTTTTTTCCCCTTGTAGGACCCCTCCATCATCTGGTGCATGGAATAAAGGAGTGCAGGAGACAGCCGTGCTGTAGGATTTTATTCCAAAGCTGTTGCCATAGTTCTTATTTCTGTAAAATAAAACATTTTCTTCTTCCACGAGAGACTTTGATCACACTCATTGCTGAAACCTGTTGCTTTTTTTTCCATTTATAATGAATCTTCTTGTGATGCTTCTGCGTGGAGGAGGGAGGTGCCTCCTTTATTTTTCTACATGTGAAAAATCAGGCAGATTTGGAGGTGTTATGACCCAAATTTTTGGATTAACCCATTTCTTGGCTGTGTGAGATGCCAGAGACTCAAATATGGTACGAGGGAACTCCCAAACTTGCTATTAATGGCTGCTTTGTACAAAATCCCATACACAGCCAGGAATGCTGTTTTTCTTCATTTTTCTTCCCCTGCTTTGAAGTTCCCTTATTTATTTGTGATAGGACAAGGGGGAATGGCTTTAAGCTGAAGGAGTTGAGCAACCTGGTCTAGTGGAAGGTATCCCTGTCCACGGCAGGGGGGAGGAATGAGATGATTTTTAAGGTCCCTTCCAACCCAAACCGTTCTGTGATTCTCTGATTTACCAGCCCGTGACATCTCATGACTGTGATCACAGTCCTCATGCAATGGCAATGCCTCTCCAGCTCATGTGCCCCAATTTTGAGGTGTCTTAGAGGAGCAGAATCCTCTTGGGCTGTTTGGGGAAGACTTGGATGATATCTCAGTGGGTCTACAGGTTGAGGAATAGGTCACTTCAATTTTAGATTCACTGAATCATAGAATGGTTTGGGTTGGAAGGGACCTTTAGGATCATCTCATTCCAACCCCCTGCCATGGCCAGGGACACCTTCCACCAGACCCGGCTGCTCAGAGCTCCATCCAACCTGGCCGTGGACACTCCAGGGATGAGAAGTTTGGGATCAGAGGGAGCACTGGTTGCAACTCACTGTGGGTAATTGCAATTAGGTTTGAGCTGAATTATTAGCAAATGCTTTGCAGCATCCTGTGTCCCAGCATGGAGATGTTCACCATGCTCTAAGTCCTTCTAATTTTGGGGATGAAAATGCTGCCATGCATCTCTTTGGAGATGGAGGAGGCCAATGAGGCTGTGGGAGCGGTGCTCGCTCACTGGGTAACACCTTGTTTCATACAAACCTGTACATGACAGATTTTCTTGTTGGAACCTGCAGATCTTCAGATTTTCCTTCGTGCAAAGTGAATCAAGAGCTCAACCTTAATACAGCTTTTCACTATATTTTTCCCTGCAAAAACAATTGATTTGTGATCCCTTGTGACACTATTCGCTTTCTAGACTCTCACAAGAACCTTCTAATTTCTGAAATACCTGATTTATACAAGTTTAGATGTAGTGTGAGCTTGAGATGTAATTTACCTTCCCCAAATGTTTTGATGTCTTCTGTTGTGTGCCTGATAATCCCCAGCTGCTCCCTGACTCAAGTGCCTGTCGCTGCTGGGTTGACCCTAATGTCAGTCCCACCAAATGTTCTGCTGCAGGTTGTGGATGCTCAGTGAAAAAGTACAAAAAATTAAACTTAGAAATATATGTATATTATTAAATTGACAAGTAATTTCTACAATGTAGTGCATAAGACCATATATATAAAATTTACATACATATAATAATGGATGTGGTTTTTTTGCTTTTATGTTCTGTTTTTTTGGCCTTTGTTTTAAAGAATTGAAAGTTTTAGTCTTTTCTCTGCCAGAGGTGCTGTGGGATTGATGTGAGCAGGATGAGGCCATAGTGAATACTCATAGCTGTGATCAGGGAAGTTTGTCCAACCTCCTAATGCTGCCCATCCTCTTACAGACCATCCCATGCCAGTTTTAAAGCTATCCAGAACTGCAGAGATGGTGAAAAATCAAGTAATTTTACTAAATCTACTTTTACTAATGATAAATACGGTAAAAAAAAATCTAAAATAATAAAAATAGTGATGCTTAAATTGTGTTGAGGCCACTGCATGTTAGAGGTTTGATTTCTCAGTGTCAAGGACCTTCAGCTTCCATGAACAGCAAGTGCTCAAAGATGAAAGTAGGTGGCAAAATGTGGGTGTGGAAGCCCAAGAAATGCTGTCCAAAGCTTTTTGACACTTCTATTTTAGAGAACAACTGTGTGCTTTCCAAAGCCCTCCTAAGTTTTGATCATGCACCACGGGTAGGTTTCATAGCTATGGGTTGTTTTTCTAAAAATGTCATGGATTCTGTCCCAGCTAAGTGCCCAAACCAGCCCCTTGGAGAGGCGTCTTAGCAAGTGGTGAAAACAGGATTGCAGTATTTGTGTAAAATGGGACACCTTTGAATTTGAAAAAGCAAACTGAGAGTCTCACTGCAGATATTTCCTTATTGATCATCTTCAGAGCTAAAGCGGATGGGTTTCATAGGATCCTAGAATGGCTTGGGTTGGCAGGGACCTACTTCCAACCCCCTGCCATGGGCAGGGACACCTTCCACTAGCCCAGGTTGCTCCAAACCCCATCCAAGCTAGCCTTGAACACTTCCAGGGATGGAACATCCACAATTTCTCTGGTTTCGTCTCCTTTGTCCCAAACATAGGGCAATCATGAGACTGGAATTCTGGTGGGTTGGGGTGGTTTTTTCCCCTTATGGGAATACTGGCAAATTAATTGTCAAGTTCCTCTTCCCTGTGCATGGAAACCAAGGTCTGCTTTTTTATTTTCTTTTTTCTACTTCCATTTCTTTTCACATTATTCACATGTATCTTTGTTTCCTTTAATATATAGAGACATCCCACAGGCTCCAAGGTCTTCAGGCTTGCTCTTCTCTCTTTGGCCAGTTCTTTTCGTACTGTGCTGTGCTTGCCATCTTCTTTAAAATTAATTAGACTTTAAGTATAATCTCATAGTTAGAAACAGGGTCATGCATCCTAGTCCTGTTTGTGAGGCATTTGAGCACAGAATATAAAGACTGTGTGCAGAAAATAGTCTGGAGGTCCTGCTGTCCCCAGGCACACTCACTGCCTCTGCCTGTACTCCCTGAATTTGACCATCTCTTTTCCTTTACTTCCTGCTGAGACCAAAAAGAGTTTTTGAGTTTTCCTCGGTGGCTGCTTTGTGGGCTTGAGATGCTCCTGGTTTCTTCAGCCACATCGAGGTGTAAGATCCTCCTGCTGGGAGGGTTTGGCTTTTCCTGCTTTTCTCCCCCAGCAGAAAGGAAATTGCTTTTCAAAATTTGTGGTTCTTCCTGGGTTGGGGCAATAATCCAATTCCTTGGAAGCAAGTGGTGGCTTTCAGGGTAGGGGGATGTGTGGTTTCCACTGGTCCTTTACATGCAAATCATAGAAGGGTTTGGGTTGGAAGGGACCTTCAAGATCATCTTACTCCAATCTCGCTGCCACGGGCAGGGACACCTTCCAATAGACCAAGTTGCTCCAAGCTCCATCCAACCTGGCCTGGAACAGTTCCAGGGAGGGAAGCCCCTTGGCTGCCTCCCTCTACAACAGCTTTGGCAGACACAGACTTGTGGACCTGATGTCCTCCCTGCTCCTCTCCCACACCCCAGAGAGGCAGGTGGTTGTCATGAGTGGATGTCATCTTGATGGACGTCATCTCAAAGCCTACCAGCATCTTTATAAAGCCCTTGTCACTGGCTGGAGCCATGTCTTCTGGTGGTTCTCCACACTCTGTTTCCATTAACTCACCATCCTGGGCAGACTGAGCCTGGTTATTTTGCCTGGCTGGCTGCAAACCACTTTGCAAAGTTGCTCTCCTGAGCAGACCAGGGTGACCTTGCACTTGTTGATTTGGTAGCCGGGCTCCAATGCGGACTCCCTGCGTGGCATCTCATAAATAGCTCTGGTTTTCCGTTTCATTTCCCAGACCTGTTTACACCTTGCCAGAAATAATTACAACCTCTGAGCCTGGAGTCTGCTGGGCGAGGGGGAGGAGGGCAAGGAGAAAAACCTGCAATCCGTGTTTTTTCGTGCGCTGTCATCAACATGGTGCTGCCAGCGGGATCGGGATTTCCCTTCTGGGGCATGAATCAGGCTGTGCTTGCATCCGCCCGGCATCGCTCCTGTGCTGTGCTTGAGAATTCTTTCCCTTCCTCTGTTCAGCATCATCTTAAATTCGTATCCCAGGTGGTGCGTCCCTCACCTGCTTTATTACCTCCTAATGTGTTTTCCCAAGAATGTCTCGCAGGCAGATAAACCTCTCCTGCTTCCCTTGTAAAACCGGCTCTTTCTGCGCTCTTTCTCCTCTGGTGCCTGTGCGTTTTTCCTCCATCCATTCAGAGTTACTTCTCTGGTTCTTGCCATGTTTTTTTGAGCACCTTGGAGCCTGCGCATCCTCCTGGAGAGGCGGGTGGATGCCATCAATGCCAGTTTTGCATCTGAGCCGGCACTTTCTGTGGTCATGTGTGGAGCCAGTGGGGAAGGCAGGAATATTTTTAGCCTGCACTTCTGTGAGCTGCTCAGGGGGCCGCCCACAGCCGAGTATTAAAATAATAGCGGGGACATTGGGTAAGCTCTGCAGCAAAATGTTGATATGCAAATTGCCATCTTAAGAGCAAACCTCAAGGCGATTTTTGGCAATGCATGCAAGGCTCTGGAGCAGTGTGTTTTGAATAAAGATTACAGCAAAGGGATTTCGCCTGGAGGCCACGCTCGTCTCATTTATTCTGAAGCTTAGCAGAGCTGGTAATTCAGTGTTGGAAGCCAACAGGGTGAAACGTATGCACCTTTAAAAAGGCATTAGATTAGCATTGGCGAAACAAAATGTCACGTCACCTCTGTAACTGAAATTTCCAGGCTTGCAGAAGTAATAAATTCGGTTAGATTTCATTTGCGAGTAGTTCCTGGGCGCTGTCCAAGGAAGAGGTGGCTCTGATAGCAGCAGAGTTGGTTTGGGAGGTTTCAAGGCATTACCTGGTAATAAATCAGCTTGTGCCAGCTGATTCCATGCTGCTTTGACTTTTTTCTTCAACGGTGATGGACGGCTCGGCTGTTGGAAACCTTGCAGTAAGAAATCAGATCACATATGAATTCCTTATTTTTGTTGGGGTTTTTTGTCATTTTCTTGTTGCATTGGCTGAACCAACAGCTGTTGTGGCTGGGAGGCCTAAGAGCCCAGGTACAGAGGGGGCCCGATGGTGGACAGGCTCCAAAGTGTAAGACTCTCCCCTGTCTCAGTGAGAAGGGCCTCCTCCATTGATCTGTGACCCTATGGAGATTTGGTCTGTCTGAGTGGCCAGCAGCCAGATGCCCCTTGTATCCCTTAAAAGGATGTAATCCAGCCCCCACTCCACCCCCTCCTTATCCCCATTGGTTGTTCTTGTATACCCTGCCTCCGTCCTGTACCCCGATATAAGTGTATTCCGAATGGAAGTCCAGCCTTTCTCGTCTTGGACAGCATCGAGGTAAAATAAACTTGGGTGCCCCACGTGGGGGCCACCTCTTACTCATTTACTTCTAGTGTCGCCTGAGCTGGCAAGCTCAGTGTGAGCGTGGCTGCGTTTCCATCGCACGGGTGAGAGAGCTGACTTGCGAGGTGCCAAGAAGCACCGCCGGGGGTTCCCCTATCGAAGGGTTCCTCCTTGGAACAAACAGCAGTTTCTCCATCGACACCCACACGGCGATAGTTGGAAACCTTGCAGTAAGAAATCAGATCACATATGAATTCCTTATTTTTGTTGGGTTTTGTTATCATTTTCTTGGTTATTGAGTTCATGGTGGCACTACTGGGAAGGAAACAGCAGTAAATTCCTAGAATATTAGAACAGTTTGGGTTGGAAGGGACCTGGAAGATCATCTTGTTCTGACCCTCTGCCATGGGCAGGGACACCTTCCCGTAGACCAGGTTGCTCCAAGCCCTGTCCAGGGCCTTGGACACTTCCAGGGGTGGGACAGCCCCATTACCATTTATAATGTCATGTCAAGCTTCCCATCCACCTATATCTCCAAGTCCTTCCTCTCCTCAGGACTTTTCTCAATGAAGGATTTGAATTCTTTCATTTATTTCAGTTCTTGAGGAGCAAGAACGAATTTGTAGGTGTTTTCATTATTCTTTGTTTCCTTTACCCATCCATGCCTGTGCATTGATGGGTGAAAGAAAAGTTCATATCACAACAAATATGTTGCTCTAGAATTGGAAACTGGCGGTAAATGAAACAACTTGTGAGTTTTGGGGTTTGTTTGGGGTCTTTTCGTTTGCTTGGGCTTCTTTAAAAAAAGCTGGAGAGTGATGATTTTGAGTGGGAATAAAAGTAGTTGGTAGGTAATTTTTCTCTCTTTGAATGAAGCATGGAAGAACCAGGTGGCTGAGACTTTGTGGGAACACATTCTGACTTTGATACAAGTTTGCGTTGATCAGTTCTTAGTTCACTTGTATCCTTTTACTTTAATTATACGTTCCAACACCATGAGACTTTTAAATATCAGATTTTGAGAATGTTCTCTGCCAAAACTGCATGCTTTAAGTGCAGATCCCGTTGGCAGGCATCTCAGGAGCTGTTGACTTCCTTCTTTTGTAACCCCGTCCTCTCTTGCCGAGTTTTTTTTTCTCCTTAAAATTCAAACATCATTTGATAAATTAGCAAAGCTCATGGGTGTGTAGACCTGTGAAGATCACTGTGTCCTGTTTGCATCCCAACAAAACCAAGTGCGTACAAGAAAAACATCTTTAAAGTTTGGTTCAGGCACATCTCAGATCTTCTTTGTGTTTGTCCTTTGGTACATCCTGCTTCTCCCTGGCCTTAAATGCAAGATGCTGGTTTAGTCTTCTCCTGCTGCCTTGTGCCTTGCTGAGATATTGATTCTTCCCTCCAAGGTCATCAAACTCTGCTCCTGACTTTGAAATGCTCCAAGTCTCCGTCTCTCGATTCTTCTTCCTTCTTGATGATTTAATTTGTAGGAATGTTTTTAATTTTCCTCAAAGTTTGTTTTTTTTGGTGGTGTATCTTCAGGGAATATCACAGCTGACTGTCATGCCAGTGTTTTTGTCTTTCCAGATTGTGTTTCCTGAAATTTCCAATCAAATCTGTGTTCAACTCCTTCTGCCTTCAATCTCCTATTTTAAAGTCTTTATTGCAGGAATTATCTCCTTGCTCTGTATTTATACAACATTTCACGTGATGCAGATGTGATTCCAAAGTGGTGCCTTTGATAATACCTTTACAATTGTTGTTTTGGTAGTTAACAATGTTGAGAATGCTGTCATTTTATATAAATATGTATATACACATATATATAGGCCAGAGACAAAAATTAAGACATATTAAGACATTGTAGATGTTAATACTTAAAAATCAAATACAAATAATAAAATTTTTTTTCTGGCCCTACCTTGGTTCCTTTGGTAGTTATGGCATCAGCTGCTTTCTGTGGGGCAACTGAAATGCTGAACTCTGATCTCAGCAGATAAGAAATATTTTTGTAAAGCTGTGCATTTAGACTAATTCTGTCTGCCGTAGAATGTGCTGAGGATTTGTGATCCTCAGCAAGCATTTGACAGATCTTAACTAGTTCTGCTCTGTCTTGTCAATCAAAATTAAACGCCCACCTCACTCCTTCCTACTTTCTCTCTCTTCCAGCCTTTTTTATTTAGGTTGGTCATTAAAATTGCTCATAACCATAGAAACGAGGAAAACCCGCCCCTTACTTTCCAGAGCCTTAGTGTGATATTCCTGTACTGACATCATGTGAGTTACATACACGATGGCTTAAAAAAAAACCCCCAAAAACCTGCAGGTGGGCAGAGTTGTCATTAATTCCTCCCTATGCTGGAGCTGTCCCTGTGGATGCCAACCAAGGATCATGTCCCTCTTGTATTCCTGTATGGAGAATGCAAGAGGGACACAAAGGAGAGGCCCTGTGTGGAGAAACCACCAGAAAAAGGTTGAATTGGAGGAGAAGACAGATCCATTCGCGGGATGGAACTGGTGGGAGGATGAGATAAGAAGATGGGTGGGCAAGAAGTCTCATGTTCAATGTGGTGTGTGTTTGATCATTTCAATATTGATTTGCACCCTCCTGGGGCTGCCTTGGGTGCTCTGGGAGATGGACGTAATGATATTTCTGAGAAATTGGACCACCAGGTTTCTACAGTTAAGGACCTGAATCCCCACTTGGCAGGACGGGGTGTGCCATGGCTTAGCTTGTTCTGAAAAATTGAACTGACCACTGTTTTTTTGCTTGTACAGGCAGTTTAAAAATGCTTGTCCCAGGGCTACATGAGGGTGATAAAAACTCCTACCTGAGTAGCCATTGAGCATCTTGAGATTTCAGTGCTGGACTCTATGTGCTGGACAAATAATTCTGGAGCAGGACTACCTCAATTTGAGACAAATCTTGTCATTTTTCTCTCCGCCTTAAATTGCAGTAAATCATATGTAGGAAGGTCTCCAGGACAGAGATGTGGATTCTTCCTGAATTAGTTGGATGTGAAAGTTTCACCAGTCTTTTATATGAAGGTTTGTCTCTTGGGAAGAGGAATTTTGACCTTTGGACAGAGAAATAACAAGGAAGAAGTGTTGTGTGATGTGGCATGACAAGGTGTTGCTGCGCAACACCTTAAAATTTAAAGGTCTTACTTATTTACCCTGCCTTTAAAAGCTGGTTCTGGGAACTGTACTTTAACTTAAAGGCTCTTAATCATTATTTTTCCCCATGTTTTGGATCTTCTGCTGTTGGCTTTTGAGGGTGTTGAAGTCGACTGTGTAATCAAAGAGGAGGAAAGGGTAATTGGGTGGTTTTTCTAAGGGTAGGAAAACTCAAGGCACAAGCTCCTTTGGCATCCTTTGCTGCTCTCTCCGGCCCCACTGTGTCATCCCATGTGATTTGACTTTCTTCACCATCCCATCATTAAGGAGGGATTAGAAAGCTTTGATGGTTAGTCTGGAAGGCTGTCTCTTGTGTGGTGATGCTCCTCCTGCTTTAAATGAGCCCAAAATATCAGCATTCTGATTAAAACACTTTCTTTGAGGAATAATTACTGTAAAAAGGGTAATATTTTTACTTCCTTACTTTGCACAATGTATAAGTGCCTCTACCTGAGTTGCCTAAACTATTCTTTTTCTTCTTTTCTCTTTTATTTTTTTATTAAAGCATAATAAACTGCATTAAAAGTGTCCTAAATTCCTTCTGAAGCATTAATTTCTGGATTTGGACCAAAAAAAAAAGAGATCAGTTGTGAAAGTGTGTGTGTGGGAAATGAGTTTATGGTGTCATTACAGTCTCCAGAGTTATCTGAGTTGTTGAATCCTTATGGATGCTGTTCCTAATGAGATGAAGTGGCTCTAAGTTGCATCAGGGGAGGTTTGGATTGGATATAAGAAAAATTTCCCTGCTGAAAGGGTGGTCAAACATTGGAACAGAGTGCCCAGGGAAGTGGTGGAATCACCATCCCTGAAACTGTTCAAAAGTCCAGTGCTGGGTCCGCTTGGTTGTCTCAGTTGTGTGGTTCCCTCTCAGCAATCCTTTTAGTTGCATGGGCTCTCTTTTTGTAAGACATGTAGTAAAAATGTAGTAAAAATCTACTAAAACCAGATCCTATTTAACTGGCTAATACTGACTACAAAATATGACATTCCTAGCAGGGGAAATGACAATAACATGAAATCACAAACTGCAGAAAATGAAAATTACTTGTTGTGTTTCACTAGGCATCCCCTAATATTCGCACCCTGAAATTAAAGGGAAGAAGTGTTCCTTTGTTTCCTTTTTTCTGTGTGTTCCATTGTCAACAGACATTGTGTAGGCCAAAAGCAAAGCTTGCCTATATATGGATATGTTTAACAAATTCACAGGGTGTGAAAACTCCCAGTTGAATCTAAAGATACGGCTAAAACCTCAGTCTTGGGAATCCCTGAGCTTCAGACTGAGTGAAACAGAGCAGATAAAAGCCTGTTTGTGCTTTTCACATCTGATTTTCTTTTCTTTTTTTTTTTTTTTTTCCTTTTATCTGAACAGGAACAATACTGTTGAGCTGGGCCTTGGGTCCGTTGGGTTATTGCTGCCAAGTTCCCAACAAGTATCTCCACAACACGACGGAATAAAATTGTGGGTGAGGTAATTTTTGCTGTTTTCTTTCTTTGATAATCCTTCGCATTTCAATTTTTTTGTCTTTGACTTTGGTTGGTTTTCTCCATATCCTTTCAGCTCATTGGAGGTGATGCATGTTGTAGACCCAAGCTCTGGAGTGGGGGTGTAGGAATGTTGTGGGCTTTGCTCTTGCAGGTGTTCACCTCTGGATGCCATCTTCTGCTCCTGCAGTGATTTCCTTGTTTTAACTGGTTAATATTGGGTGACCTCCATCCAAATTCTCCCCCTGATCTTGGCTGTTCATTGAGCTCTGGGATGTCCCCTGCTCATGGTACGTTGACTTTGAGTTGGGCTTTCTGGCCGAAGCCACAGTTGCTGGGTGTTCTCTGCTAGGAACAGATGGTCAGTGAAAGTTCCATTTTTCAAGGTGTAACAGACTGTGTCTGTAAAACCTATGGAGTTCTTTAACAGCAATAACAGTTTTCTTAAACTGCATCTGTTTTTCCCACCTGGAATATCGTTAACAGTAATTTGTATCATGGCTGGAATAGTTGTTTCATGGACTCTGGCTTAATAGGAGGAAATAAGTCTTTTTTTGGGTGTTTTTGGTTTAGTGTCTGTTTTTCCTTGTTAGAACGTAATTATGGAATTAGTAAAATGGATGGGTTTTATATATTTATCTGAATTGATTGGTTATCTTGCAAGAAGAAGTTGAAGATATTGAAGGAATTTGAAACGAGTCCTAAAAACGTGGTTTTAAATTTTAAAATATTTTTCATTTCTCTAGCTCCGTTTTCCATAGCACTTGGAGCATTGGCATGTTCCAGCCCCAATTCATACACAGAGCTAAAGAGATTTGTAACATTCAGTAAATAATATGCATAAATTGTGCCTATTAACGTTCTGAGTAATTACCAACAACAGAGTAAATACGAGGTTAATGAGATTAACGGGGCAGAGAAACGAAAGCTCTGAGTGCCCCTCCCCGTGGCCCCGGAGCCCAGGGTGGCCCCGTTTCTGTTGACAAGCCCAGCATGGCTGGAGCTGCAGCAGTGATTTTGCTGCTGTTCCCCATACAGAGCCTAATGAGTTCCTACTGCTGGCATTTTGCTTTAAAGGCTGTCTAATATCATTAAATCCCACTCCTTGGAAGGTTTTTTTTAATAGTGTTTATTTATGGTTTTTTCCTCTTATTTGTTTCTGATTCTGAGGCTCAGTGATAAGGTGCCTGATTAGCCCCAGTTGTCTGACATCTTCTCCCAGACATCTGGTACCCTCCTGGATGTCTCCTCAAGGCCACCAGAGGAATTGGCCAGAGACTTTTCATGTTACTGTCAGAATACTGCACTCAGAAGTACATTGAGATTAACCCTTATTTTCTTATCCTAAGCTCCATCCTGACTTGATCTCATTTGTCTTTTGCCTTTTTCCTGTAAGAGCTCTTCATTACATGCTCTCCATTAAGTCTTGCAGGGACCGAAATTCCAATTTCCAAGCAAAACATGACTATTTTTGTACTCTAGTATCTCTCGAGCCCTCTCTCTTTTCAAGGTTAGTGGGCTTTCTGCTCTCTGTCCATCATCCTCCAGCATCCTCTGGCAGTCTTCAATGTTTTATCAATGTCAGTACCTCAGAATTGTTTATTTGAGTTTTCTCCACCCAAAACTGCATCTGCGTGGTTCCCTCAAAGCTCTGGGCACCGACTCCCCTTGCTGGTCACTTCACAAACTGCAACCTATTTTTTTTCTATTGTAAATGAAAATGCCTTACCCAGAAACCTATTTCGTTACTCAAGATAAATGTTGTACTTACGACTCTGGTTTTTCTTGTTCCGGTAGTTCTGATTAAACCATGAACCTTCAATGTAAACAATTCAGGTAGAATATGGGCACTGCACATTGCCTGAATGAATTATTCACCTCTTAGCTTTTGTTTTCTTTTCTTGGGTGCTTGGTTTTCTTTTCTGTGTGTTTTTTTAAAAATTTATTTTATTATTGCAAGTTATTTTCCTCCTATTTCAATTGTGTAGAGCAGTGATTTCTCTCTCCACTCAGTTCTTTTGTATTTTGGTGTGAGGTTGATCAGTTAAGGGATCAGGAACACAAGTAGTGTTCTCCTCTACCCTTCCATTTTGCAGGGAATGATGAGGGAGAACAGGGAAGATCCATTTGGTTAACACCTGGCTCTGAACCTGGTGTCACCAGCAGATTTTTGGGTTTTCTTATCATGGGACGCTGTGCCAGTGAGGTCCTTTGTTCTGCTGTCTCAGTGGAGGTAGGGGGGGGATGCAGAGCCCTGCAGCAGCAAAGGCACCAGGATTATTGATGTGTTAGAAACCATGGAAGTGCCTGAGAACGGCCATGTAGGAATTAGGGCTTCTTCCCCAAAAAAGGTGGTGGGAACAGTAGCCCAGCTGAAGTGCATCTGCACCAGCGCCCACAGCATGGGCAACAAACAGGAGAAGCTGGAAACCACTGTGCAACTGGAAAAATGTGGCACAGTTGCCGTGAGGGAAACATGGTGGGATGACTACCACAGCTGGAGTGACAGGAGCAGGGTGAAGTCCCCATAATCCAAGGGGAAATGATCAGTGACCTGCTGTGCCTCTTAGGCCAGCACAAGTCTCTGGGGCCAGATAGGGTCATAGAATCGTAGAATGGCTTGGGTTGGGAGGGATCTTAAAGATCATCCAATTCCAATCCCCCTGCCATGGGCAGGGACACCTCCCACTAGACCAAGTTGCTCCAAGCCCCATCCTGGCCTTGAACATTTCCAGGGATGGGGCAGCCACAGCTTCTCTGGGCAGCCTGTGCCAATGTTTCTCCACCCTCACTGTGAAAAATTTCTTCCTTAGAAACGAAGATGATGGGTTTTTTTGGTGGAACCAGTTCCTCCCCTGTGGTGTGAAGACATGATAAAAGAGCATTCTGAGGGAGAAGAAAGTAGCTCTTGAGTTTTTTTTGGTGGGGTGATCTCTCTCCTTTTCCCCTTCTCCCCATTCCAGTTGGTAACTGGGAGAGCACTTGATCTGAGTGTTGTCTCTCCATGCCGAGGCTGTGGCCATGAGTCCCAATGCTGGTCAGCCCGCGGGGAAGTCATGCTTGTGCTTCCAGATGTTGCAATGCAGCTGGACAGAGAGGTTGCTGAGCTCCAGGACAGCGAGACCTCCCTAAGGCGAGGAACGTGTTAAACCACAACATGTTAAACGCTCATAGTTTCATTTGGATATTTTTGCAAATAGAAAAGTGATGGAAACAGCAAATGTGTGTGTGAGTGCAAGGGAGGGACTCACACATATTCCTGTGCGAGGGCAGGGGAAACGACTCAGCTTGCTGCAGCTTGTTACTAATATTTGTGTCTGAGCGCTTAAAATTTCACAAGCGATATTAAGACTTGAGAAATCTATTTTGTTGCCTTGTAAGTGTATGATTAAACCTTCATCATTTTCTTCTCTTTCACTGTGGGAATCTTTAAGTCATTATGCTTGTTTTCTTCAGGCATCATATTGAAAGCAAAGAGTGGCCTGGTTATTTATTTATTTTTTAGAACGTGCTTCTCTCTGCCTGTTTTATGCAAAAGCACTTTAATTGATCCTGCAGACGGTCGAGAAGAGGACAAAGAAGAAAATATTTAATTCAGCGTATAATTCTTTCTGGTTTTGCCTCAAAATAAAAAGCCACTTTGCAAGGATTTATGTATCTAAACACATTTTTTGTAGACAGCACAGCTACGTTTTATCTGCCTACTGCAGCAGGCTGATGCAAAGAAATGCCTTGATCAATGGTATGAACTGGTTCAGGGTGACTCCCAAACTGCTCCAGTGGTGAACATATTCCCAGTTTCTTGCCACCTTGATTACAATTGTTGCATCTTTTTACATTTGTGATTTTTTTGGACTATTTTAATTTAATCTACATGAACATTAAAAATTAAAATGATGCAGGTCCATTCCTTGCTGTGCTGTACTGAAGCACAGTAACATCCCATTCAACCAGGAGACTTTCCTATGCATTTTGCAGCTCCAGGATGCTTTGGATGAGGTGAAAGGACTGTGGCTTGTCTTTAATTCTCCTACTGCACCCAGAGTCTATTCAAGCCTGGCAGTTGAACACAGATTGCCTGAACTGCAAAGCATCACTTCAGTGTCAACACCTCCCTTCTGTCTATTTAAGGTGAAACAACTGCAGGGATTCGATGCTATTGTTCACTTCCCTTCAAGGTTTGAGGTCTGAACATCTTCAGTGCTGGTGGAGTCAGGAATATTTATGGGCTGGAGTCACCTTGCTTTGGCTCTGTTGTTGTCAAAGGTCAAATTAAACAGTGTATGTCAACTCCTGTTCCGTGTTTGTGATTTGTTTGGCTGGGATGTGGCATGCACACGAGTTAATGCACACTTCCGTGGTTTGCTCCTTCAGTACTAAAGATTTCTGGGGATATCTGGACATGGCCTACAAGAGTCAGCTGAGAGACTGCCTGAAAGCTCTCCCGAAAATAGTGAGCTCTGGGAAGCCCTCTGTAGCCTGGGAAGACAGGAAATGTGGACCATGGGGTTGTTGTAACCTTCCTGTGCTGGAGAGTTCATCTTCTGTGCTGGAGATTTTGTCCATTTAATTGAGTTAAAGTACTTGGAAGAGATTCAGCTTTTTAGAAGTTGTGTCAATGTCTTGATTGTCTCAAGTAAGTAAAAATCCCTTATTGAAATAGCTTTTTGATAGTTCGGAGGTTTTCAGCTGCATTCATTTGAAATATGCCTTGTGCCATGACTTAAGAGTGCATTTTCAATATATTTTTGGGTCTCTTTTATTTAATATTGAGCTTGAGAAAGAACAGCCCCTGTCAGCTGCCCTCCCTCCAAAAAGAAGGATGAGTAAAAGTGGGAAATAAGCAAGAGGAGCTTGTCATTAAACCTAAATCCACTTATAAACGCCTAGTAAAAAGGCATCTTTAGAAGCTCATTCTGTACTTTTATTGCAAGGATGGTGTTATACTGCTGTATATATCAGCGAACTGGGTAACAGCACGTCCTCTGTCCTCAACAACTGCTTAGAGCTGTAGGTTTTTGTGTTCAAGCCGATGAATATTTTAGCTTGATGTCTCCAAGGGTAAAATGAAGGAGTAGCTGCTCTGAGGGATTAATACAGAGTGAATTAGATGTTTGTAAAAGGCATTAAAAGCTGCAGTCGCTGTATTGAATCCCGGCATTGGAAATGTGAGGCGAGATGCTGTGGTGCATCCCCCTGTTGCAGAGGGACGTCCATCTGGATTGCAGGATGAAGACAGCTGGTTGTTTGCTTAGTGGGTGCTTAGATAACATGAAAAAAAGGAAAAAAAAAAAACTTACTCCCCACTCCCTCTTCTCTTTCCCAGCATCAATCATAAAAATAGTTGTGAGAAACCTCAGGGATGTTGCTTCTCTTTTCCCTCACAGTTTCAGCAAGCACCACAGACCAAGTGCTTGTGGGTACCACGAGGATGACGTTTCTTGACCCCAGAAGCTGCATCCCAACTTTTTCTCCCTGTCTACCAGCTGTGAGGCAGGAATAACACAGCCCACTGAGCAAGGAGATGCCCAAGGAACAGCTCACAATAGAGAGTGGTTGTGTCCTCTGAATGTCCTGCTCCTACAGCATCACCAGGATGGGAGCCAGGCACCATCTTTGACCTAGATAGCCACTAACTGGGGGTATTGGGACCTGTTTTCCCACAGCCAGGGTTATTCTGGAGTCCCAGCAATGCTTGGAGCAGCCCAGCCCTCGTTCTGCTGGCTGGGAGCTGTTTATTTTGTCACCTTCTCAGAAACCGCTCTCAACCCATCTTGCTTTTTTTAGAAACATGCTTTCATCATTTGTGATCCGAAAGGCTCTCCTGCAATGGAGGAGGTTTGGGCTGTTATTTTTAACTGAATGTTTCACTGATCTGATTTACAGCACAAGCTGCTGGTCCCTGTATTAGCAAGAGAGCAGAGAGGCAGCCGTGGTGTGGGGCAGGGAGGGAACGCTGTGGGGAGGTCTTGAGTTGCCTCCCTTGTCAGAGCTAATTCATCACAGAGCTGCAGCCCAAAGGTGCTTTTTTGCATAATTTTAAGCCACTAAAATTCAGGGCTTCACTCTCTTGTAAGTGGATTCATGGATTTCAGCCCTGTCCAACATTTTGGCCTTGGTGTGCTAAGCCAACACCAGAGTCTGATTCATTCCAAACAAAACCCTACCAAAAATAATTTTAAAAATGCTTAGATTTTGGATAGACAAGATGCAGTTTCCACTCTTACGAAGCAGCTTGTGAGTTCTCCTGGGTTAAATTAACCTTGCTGCATTCCCAGCTGAGAGTTTCAGCTAGTGAGACATGGTGGGACCTTGGCTGGTATGGTAGGAGGGAGGGTGGTTTCTTCTGGTCAGTGTCATTCTCTCCTGGAGAAAAAGAGGCTCAGGGGTATCTTATCACTCTCTAGAGCTATCTGGAAAGAGGTTGTAGTGAGGTGGGGATCAGTCTCTTCTCCCAGGTGACAAGTGACAGGTTGAGCAGAAATGGGCTCAAGTTGAGCCGAGGGAGGTTTAGATTGGATTTTAGGAAAAGCTTTTTCACTGCCAGGGTTATTAAGCATTAGAAAAGGCTGCACAGGGAAGTGGTGGAGTCAGCATCCCCGGAAGTGTTCAAAAAATGTGTGGATATGGCACTTGAGGACTTGTTTTAGTGGTGCACATGGTGATGATGCTGGGTTAACAGTTGGACTCAATGATCTTGGAGGTCTTTTCCAACTTTAACGATTCTCTGATTCTCTGATTGTCTGTGATGTGGAGAGCAAAGCCTTCATGGAGTGTAAACCAGAGCTGGAGCACCTGAAACCTTCAATCACAGGTTTGAGTGTTCAGCTCAGTCCTAACCAAGTGTGTAAATAAAGCTGGAAGCCTCAGAAGTGGGTTATTTTTCTACCTGGCAAACCAGAAAATTAAATACAAGCACAGTATTTGAGACACAGGTCTGAAGGTGAGAGCAGATGAGCAACATTGGGTTGTTTTTAGAAACTATTTTTTTTTTTCTTTTTTTGATAGTTTGAAATCTCTCACTTCCTTTAAGGCTTTCTCCTGTTGGTGTCTTTCTGCCTCTTCCACTAAGTAGGTTGGTGGAGTTAATCACATCAGAGAAAAAAATACAGTTCACTGATTTTCTCCTCCACCCAACCATCAATGTATGTGTTCACCAAGCACGTAAGGACTTGAATATCTCAATGCCCTCAAGGAAAACTCAAGCAAATTCACTGATTATCTATTTTTTTGGTATCATCCAGCCTATCAGTTAGCACGTGTCCAGGTCTAGAGTACTCATGTGGATTGTTTCGTGCCTCCAAAGCTATGGATGCTTTGGAGAGCAAATTGAGGCATGGATGGGACTTGCAGCTGAAGAGGGGGAGTGTCCACGGATACAGGGAGGATGTGGAGAGGTTGTGACAGAAGCATCATGGGGATATGGAGGAGGGGAACAGGGGTTATCCTGGCAGGAAGCATTTTGTAGGGGACATGGGTGGGGATTCACTGTGGATTTCTGCAGTCCTCAGTGCTGTGCAGAACAGAGATGTGTGGGTTTATCACTGCTGAGCCTTGTGTTGACCAAAAAGTAGAAGGGACCTGTGTCTTTTTTTACAAGATGTTCTGAAAGTTGGACATTTAGGACATTGTTCTTAATCTTCCTGATCCAAAATAACTGAATTACCTAACATTCCATATATTTGGTGTACGCCCTCCTCCTCTGGAGGTGGAACTGATGATAATATCAAGGAACTCAATTATGAGTAGTAGCACCTCTGTGAGGTCAGGGTGGCTACCTGTGTTTTAGAGATCCTCAGGTGTTTTGAGGCAAGCGTGTCCATGTGGATAGTCCAAATTTAGAAAGGAAAGTAGGGTGAGATTCAGCCTGTCCTGCTAGATCAAGCTGCTTCATATATTCACAGAATCACAGAATCTTTAGGGTTGGAAGGGACTTCTGGAGTTCATCCAATCCAACCCCCTGCCAAGGCAAGGTCACCTGGAGCGGGTGACACAGGAACACATCCAGGTGGGTTTGGAATGTCTCCAGAGAGGGAGAATCCACTTCCTCCCTGGGCAGCTGTTCCAGTGCTCTGGAACCCTCCATGGACAGAAGTTCTTCCTTATATTGGGGTGGAACTTGTTGTGTTTTAGTTTATGGCCATTGACCTTGTCCTGTTGCTGAGCACCATAAAAAAAGCCTGGCACCATCCTCTTGACACCCACCTTGGAGATATTAGTATGGATTTATGAGATCCCCTCTCAGTCTTCTCTTCTTCAGACTAACCAGGCCGAGCTCATGCAGTCTCTCCTCACAAGAAAGACTTTTCTCCTTGAAATTCCCGACTAGACTTGGAGCCATGGAGAACCCACTGAAGCCAATGTGTGTCAGTTGTCTGCTGATGACATAGAATCACAGAATCATGGAATGGTTTGGGCTGGAAGGGACGTCAAAGACCATCCCATTCCAACCCACTGCCATGGGCAGGGAACCTTCCACTAGACCAGGTTACAGGCAATGCAGACTTCCATCGTGTTCTTCCAAAAAACCAACTTAAAGAGTCTCTCCTTTACTTGAGAAACTGTGTTTTCATCAGGTGATAGCGTTCAGAAGGGAAGAAGTGAACTTTTTACATTGCTTATCTCCTGTATCTCAGTGCTTATCTCCTGTAGTGTTCACAAAAAGGCTGAAAGCTGAAGTGTAGCCAGCTCAGGGCAGCAATCCCGTGCACTCTGCTGCAGGGAGATCCTGGCTCCCCAGACTTCTGCACTAACAGGAATGAGCCATCTGGGAGGCAGGAGATGACTCCAAACTGTTCTGTTGGTATGGTTGACTTTGCCAAGGAGGAGGTTCCTGTCACAGTGGGTGCTACTATTGATGGCACTGATGCAGCTCTCGTGTGCTCCATCATGAGCACTGGAGATGAGCTCGCTCCTCTGCCTGGAGTGAGAAAGGCTTTTGCACATCCGGACTTCCTCTCTGGTTGCTCTTTTCCCTGAACGGCCGAATAAGCTCATTTTTTCCTGTTGAAATGTTGTTTGTAAACTTTTCTGTTATCTTCTGCTGCCTTCAAATTACTAATGACCTTTCCTGCAGCCTGAATGCAGTGATCCTGGTAGTGTGACCAATGTAAACTGTCTTAAATTATACCCCTTGTCTTCCATCCATCTCAGTTTGGTTTTGCAGGGAGATTGTGCATTATCAGTTGGAGTTCGCTTTCAGAATTGAGGATGGTGATAAATAAATGCTGCTGGTAGCAACTGGAGAACGTTTAACCAGCTTTAACCAGCTGCTTTAACCAGCTCAATATGTGGAAAAGAAAAAAGAAGGGATTTTAAATTTTTTTTTTTTTTTTATGTATGCCTTGTATAGAGCTCTGTCTCTTTCAACCTAGGTTTTCTAGGGTTATAGGCAAAGATGCTCCCATCAGCTGATTTTCCTGCCTCACATCTGGAAATGCCAATTAGGGTCATTGCAATAAAGGCAGCTGCACTAATGCAAACTCTGCTATGTGTGCCTTCCTTTGTGTGCTTCCTCTGCACCTGGAATTGTTTCCCTCTCCATGAAATGACTTTTGATTGGACACCTACAGGTGTGTTGCTGTATTTTTCTTGGTAATCTCTGTCACTCCCTTAATTTTTACACGGCAGTTTAGTGGAAGGGCTGTTGAGATCCAGCTGTGTTGGCATTCATCAGTTTTGCTCTGACTTGACTGCAAACAAGACCCTGTGTTTTGCTTGCAGTCAAGATGGCGAGAAATCCTTAAAATAGAAAAGCAAATTCATGCAATGAATGATATAGATTTAATTTTTGGATTAAAGTGACAAAAATCAGGTCACTGTTTAACTGAAGGACACTTTTCTGTTAATTATGGTCCCAATTTCTTCAACAATGGGAGAGTAATGTGGGTGGATTCATTTGTTGGAGCACAACAGATTTATGTTGGAAACAAACTATAATTTGCTGGTTGGGCACAGGATACTTGGGAAGCAAGAACAGAGTCTTCAGGCCTCTGGTTGTGGGACATCTGCTTCTTACAGGGGGTTTTTGGGATGCAATACACTGATATTCTGCTGCTTGTCAGATTATGTATGTGAGAAACCTAAGTTGCTGAATCATGGAATCATAGAATGGTTTGGGTTGGAATGGACCTTAAAAATCACCTCATTCTACCCTCCTGCCATAGGCAGGGACACCTTCCACAAGACCAGGTTGCTCCAAGCCCTGTCCAGCCTGGCCTTGGACGCTTCCAGGGATGGGGCAGCCACAGCTTCTCTGGGCAAGCCAGTGCCTCACCACCTTCACAGGGAAGAATTTTTCCTTCCTAATATCTCATCTAAACCTGCTCTCTTTGAGTTTGAAGCCATTCCCCCTTGTCCTGTCACTACCTGTCCCTCTCCAGCTCTCTTATAGCCCCCCCTTCATGTACTGAAAAGCCACAATGAAGGTCACCCCAGAGCCTTTGCTTTTCCAGCCTGAGCAATCCAAATTCTCTCAGTGTTTCCTCATAGGAGAGGTGTTCCATCCCTCTTCATGGTCCAGTTTAGAATTACAGAATTATAGAATCAAGTCCACCTCCTAACATTGTACTGCCAAATGAAAGTGACTTCAGAACTGGAGCATTAGTGGTTGACTCCAGTACTTTTGGTTACACCACCAAGATTGGCCTTGCTTTTGATGGGGACACCAGCCAGGATGTCACAAAAGAAATGGCTAAAACACAATCCTGAGAAGGAATATCTCCATCTGCTCTCCACACTCCATCTGCTGAACAGCAAGTAGAAGGTGCCTCATTTTCCGCAGATGTGCCTTTCACCTTCTGACACTTCATCTGCCACTTGCCGTATCTACTTGCCACCTCCACCACCATGGAGAAACCATAAACCTGGTTGGTTTCCCATCTGTTTATTCATAGATAATCCACTCATTGGGTAAGTGCTGCAAGTGTTGTGTTTTGGTCTATTTCTCCACCCTGGTGTTCCATTATCTTTCTTTCCTTGGTTCATAGAATCACAGAATCCCAGAATAATTTGGGTTGGAAAGGGACCTTAAAGACCATTTTGTTCTAAACTCCTGCCATGGGCAGGGACACCTTCCACTATCCCAGGTTGCTCCAAGCCCCGTCCAACCTGGCCTTGGACACTTCCAGGGATGGGGCAGCCACAGCTTCTCTGGGCAACCTGTGCCAGGGCCTCACCACCCTCACAGTGAAGAATTTCTTCCTAATATCCAATCTAAACCCACTGTCCTTCAGTTTAAGTCAATTCCTCCATGTCCTATCACTCCATGCCCTTGCAAAAAGTCCCTCTCCACTCTTCCTGTAGGCCACTTTTAGGTACTGGGAGGGGCTCTGAGGTCTCCTGGAGCCTTCTGTTCTCCAAGCTGAACAACCCCAACTCTCTCAGCCTGTCTTCATAGAAGAAGTGTTCCTACCCCTAATATTTCCCTTGATTTTCACGCTGATAACTATAGTTTAAGATTTTTAAAATTTATTTTTCTCTTTTCTCCAATTTGTTGAAGCTGTCCAACAGCTTCAAGTTACAGGAGCAGCTGAAAAGGCAGGAGAATGTGACCAGCAAAAGGGAATTTTGGTACAGACCACTGTACAGACCACAGTGATTCTCATATCACTGTCATTCTTCATGATGATCATCACCATGTTGCTGGGAAAGGCTGAAAAAGTGTCATCTGTCACTCCACAGCCATGAGGCCATTTTGTTTAAACATATAAGAAAACTATAGGATGAGTGTCTGGAGGCAGTGCCATGGGAACAAGTAGTAAAGACTTCTTTGTCTGCTCAAGAAGATCTCACTCCTGGAGGGGAATGTCAAGAAATGCATCTCCTGTGACTTCTGCATCCCTTGTGACACAGCATCTCTCTTGACTTTTGGTAGCCTATTTGTGGAAGTATGCAGAGAACATATTCTTCTACATATTCTCCCATCTGTCTTTTTCCCAAACTCACTGGCCTTGGTGAATGCTTAAGAATAGATGTGCTTTCTGCGTTATGTTGAGAAGGCAGTTAAGAATTTATTTTTTGACCTTTCTGTGTTTAGATGATGATATTTTTAGTATCTTCTATGATGGCTGCTTCTGAGTCGATTTGAAGTATCTTTCAAATTTAAATGCAGAGGAGAAAACTTAATCAGTGTCTTAATCCAAAAGGTATTTTGGGTTGTTCTGCCACCTGGACCAGGCTGTGCAAGAACCCTTTTCATGGCTCTTAATTGTTGTTTTGTATCGTTCATAAAACTCTCTTTTAAGATGGATGATCTGGGTTTGTAGCATTTACCAGTTCACAAGAATGTGCAGTTGCTTGTCTGTACAGACCCTGAATAAACATGCAAAAAAAGGGAGCCCAGAATATCATCCTACCACCAAAAAAGTGTGAAATGGGAAAGAAGGAATTGTTTCTCCATGTAAACTTTTAATTTTTTTTTTTTTAATTGGCTTCCTCCTCACACAAGTGGCTTTTTCTTCTGTTTGCCACTTACCCCGTCTTAAGCCTCCAGGCAGATGACTCCGGATGGTCTTTTCTTTTCTAAAGAAAAGGGATAATACAGGCAAGAACATCTCAAACAGTCTTAAGATTGTGAGATATGGAAAAAGCTTCCTATAAAATGACATCTGTTGGGGATGTGATGTATCTCTTGAATTCAGTGTAATTAGACCCTGCTCAGCTGTGTAACTTTTGACATGGATTGGCATCTGCTTCTCTGAAGGCTTAATGGTGCCTTTAATTATAAATAGTCTAGGAATTGCCTAGAGACCCACAGGCTTCATTTAGTTCAAGAATCTCTCTTTTGGATGGTGATCAGTAATAACGTGCTCAAAAGAAGAGCAAGCAATGTCCTGGTATGCAAATGTGGTGTTGAATCCTCCCTGGGTTTCTCCTGATGGTAAATCATTAAGGCTTGGCTTCAGCATTTCATATTGCAACTTAGTTATGGCACCTTTGGCTGGTCTTGTTATGTGCTTCCCTGTGCCTTTGCATCCTGGAGTTCTCAGCTTCCAAAAGCTGTGCTATAGGTCAGTTATTCAAAAGATTCACTTATCTCTTGAGTATTTCCTGACTTTTTTTTTTTTTGAAGATTTACTTTTTTTTTTTTTTCCTAGTATGTGGTAGGAAGCTGAGAGATTCTTCTCTAAGCTGTTACTTCTTGAGGCTTTTTCTGCTGTATTTGGTGCCAGTTTCCAAATCAAACTCACTTCTTCAGTGTGCCTCCTTTCTTCTCCCCAGTGTCCATGGGGCAAGAAGCATTTCAAGTCTTCATCTCTCAACATTCTCTGAGCTCCTTTGTTATTAAAAAGATTAAGAATCAAATTACACTGCACCACCAATTTTACCTTATAATTTTCTTAGAATTCTACAGGGGTTTTGCTTGGAACAGACCTAAAGACCACTTATTTCCAACCCCTCCTGCACCTTCCACTAGACCAGGTTGCTCTGAGCCCCATCCAACCCGGCTTTGAACACTTCCAGAAATGGGGCAGCCACAGCTTCTCTGGGCAACCTGTGCCAGGGCCTCCCCACCCTCTGACTGGTGAATTTTATGTTATAGTGATCTATAATAATTATATTTTACCTTATAATAATCTTGATACTATTGTCTTCTTTCCTATGCATGCCATTGCTCACCTGAAAGGATTAACTTTGGGCAAATTTTCTTTTTGAGGTGCCAGTGGTGACATCCAGTTCCTTTTGTTGGCTTCAGCTTCTGTTAGGAGTGTGCCTGCTGCAACACTTCTTCTCCATCTTCGTTTCACATTTATTTGGCCTGGTGTAGATAATTCTAAGCCATATTGAAGTAAAATTTATGAATAAGAGGAAAAATCAACTTGCATGCTCAATAAGGCAGTGAGTTGGCATTTTGGAGACCATGAGCTTCTGTGAGGGGCTTGACATGTCATCCACCTTCTTTGCCCATCAGCTGATGTCCCCCATGATCACAGAATCACAGAATGGTTTGGGTTTGAACAGACCTTAAAGATGATCCAGTTCCAAACCCCTGCCATGGGCAGGGTCACCTTCCACTAGACCAGGTTGCTTATCCAGGTTATGTTCATTTCTATGTTCAGGCTCAGGTAGTGATGACACCAGTCCCAAGGGACTTGAAGTTCCTGGAGACCTGTGGCACCTTCCATGGTCAGTGGAGCACTTTTGGGAAGGCTGTGGTCTCTATTCCTTGGCTGTAGAGCTGGATTTGTAGACACGACCCTTCAGTTATGTGGGTGAACTTGGCTTTTTCTCCTTTCTCTGTTCCCTAACACGTTCAGGGAATTTAAATTGAATCCATGTTAGTGTTTACTGCTTTCAGATGTGCTCACTCAGCACTCCGGCTGCTGTTCATACCCCTGCAAGCCTCTTCGTGCACATCCCAATCCTTCGAACGATCGGAAAATCTTTGACAAAGTATTTAATTAGCTGTGTTACAGCCTCACTGCCCAGGCTTGGCAATATTTGTGATTCTGCTTATGTTTGCTTCCTCCTTAAGTCATGGCTGGAAAAAAGACAGCCATGATTCCCAGTTGAAGCTCACTGGACCTGAGATCCCTCTGAGCTCATGCATTACCCATGGAGCTGTTTTGAGCTTTCATCTCTGCTGTTTGTGGTGTTTTTTCCACATTAGAGAAACTAAGGTGAAATTTTTCTACCACTGGAAGCCCTAAAATCGAAGCAGAAGCATTAACTGCATTCAAAGTTATGACTTGGAGCAGGTTGCCATCATTTTACATCCTGTGTATTTAATTCCTTTGCAGAAAACAAATCCTTGGTACAATAATTCCCAACCCAGATCCTGCCTAGAAGGTGCAACACCAACTGCTGAGGTCATCTTTCTGCTTTGGGACAAACGCTGGGATGGTCACTTGAAGGATCCTCCTTGTTTCTTCTGTGCCATTCACTTTGATCCGGGAGCACTTCTTTTATCCAGTCTCCTGGCATCTTTGCAAGGAAGGGAGGTATTGAGAGAAAATAATTCACAGGTCTTGGTGGCATGGTGCCATTTTGTTACAGTGTAATCACGCTTGAAATATTCAATAGAACATCGTTCTCGAGTTAATGGGGGAGATTGTTGTTGGATTACATCCCATGCGATTTTTCTTTCTCTGTGTGTAGAGTTTTCTTGCTGCAAATGAGATAAATAAAGGATTATATCTACATTCTTAATAGCTGGTATCAGAAGTGGAGCGCTTCCAATAAAGTATTCCTATATTTTTTTCCCCACATAAGACTGTTTTACAAGCTTATGTCCTTCTGGTTTTTTTTACCCTCTTTAAATAGCCTTAAAATCAAGTTAGAAATTGTTTCCCTTTGCCCAAACTCTGGATAAAACATCTCTTCACAAAAATAGCAGAATGATGCTACGTTTTATTTGTTGTAGGAAGAAAAACAGTGAGTTGGAGGTGAGCAGCAGAGTGAAAGTTCCTTGAGAAGATGAGAATTGCTTTTTCTCTTTTCTTATGTTGTGGTGGTTGTCAGATCTGCAGCAGTGACCTGGTGATGCTGCGCAGGTGCTGAAGCTGCTGGAGGGACAGCAGAGAGAGGGCTCTAAGAGCATCAGCAGAGTATTTCTGGGTGGCAGGGGGCTGCAGGATTCATCTTCCCATCAAAGCAGGGCTGAGAGAAATTGAGGGCCCTTAGAGAACCATTTCAGGTGATTTTCAGTATCAGTCTGGAAAAATCAAAATGTCCTTCCATACAGGCGAGATAAAAGAAAGGTAATTCAAGGCAGCTTGAAGATCTCTGTTTTTCTCAGAGACTTTCATCAGGTATGGGGGTTCCAGAACGGTTTGGGTTGGAAGGGACCTTCAAGACCATCCAGTTCCAACTCCCTGTCATGGGCAGGGTCAGGACCAGGTTACTCAAAGCCCTGCCCAACCCGTTCTGTTTTAAAAACTGGTGAGCTTCGTGGGTTTTTTTTGGAGATGTGTGTACAGTACCCACTGCGCTGTTACTCTTAGATTTAATATTGGCAGCACTTTCTTGTTTAATGTGTTGTTCCTTGTCCTATTTTCTAGGGAAGAAAGTATTCTTGACAGTCACAAAGGACACTGGAGTAGATAAAGTGTTATTGTATGGAAATTCCTGCACTCCAAAGTTCCGAGGAACCTTTGATCAGTCCTCTGCATGATTATTTTAATATCACGAAGGCTGATAATGTAAATGGAGATTTCAAGCTTGACCTGATTCATAAATAGGATAAGTTAAAATGATGAACGTGATTGAGTTATTTGCTGCAGCTGCTTCCAGGGCTGGATTGATTTGAATTTCTGCTGACAAGGCGTTGAGACCTCTGGGAAGGACATCCCTGAGTTTATTAGCAGAGTTCTGGGGAAGGAGGAGTTTTGGGGATGTGGAGGGTGGGTGGGTGGTGGTGGGCTGGCTGGGCTTCAAAGCCTTCGGCTGGTAGTGAGGTCTTCTGCAATAATTTGGTCTGATTTGAGCAAAAAACCTGAATTAATGTAATAACTTTAATTGAATGATGTGTTCCTGGAATTGCCACTGCAGTCAGTGCATCTCAGTGATGGTTCTTGTTTTGCCTGGTACCATGGGTTCCTGATTGTTGCTGGAATTTGGGCATTTAAACAAATTCTGACTTGTTGATCAGGGATTTTGTTTGGGTTATTTGTATGTTCTAGTGAAAGCTTTTGTTGGCAAAAGATTCTCCATTCCTTGTTGAGATTTTGTTTCAGACACAGAAATTGTGAAATCAGTTGGGTGCAGGACCCAAGCTGGATCCATTCTTTGGAAATCTCTCTTCTGCAGCATCTCAGTTGCTTATCTGAACTGCAGACTCAAATCAGTTTTTCTTCTTTTGTCTTGAGATTTCACCTGTGTATAACTTCCATCAGAGTTTACATCGGGTCTGAAACCTTTGACATCACAGAAATTCCTGGTTGTGAATCTGTCTATAGGGTTTCTTGCCTCCTGGTTCTTGATGAAGAAGGAGCATCTCAGTGGTCACTGTAGCACTTCCCACTGAAGGCTTGAGGCAAAAAATCATTGAGTTCATCCTGGAGAAGAGAAAGCTCCAGAGAGACCTTAGAGTCTCTTCCAGAGCCTAAAGGGGCTCCAAGAGAGCCTCTCCCCTGGAGAGGGACTTTACTGACAGGATAGAGGGACAAGGCAAGAGGGAATGGCTTTAAACTGACAGAGGGCAGACTTAGATGGGATATTGGGAAGAAATTCTTCCCTGCGAGGGTGCCGAGGCCCTGGCACAGGTTGCCCAGAGAAGCTGTGGCTGCCCCACCCCTGGAAGAGTCCAAGGCCAGTCTGGATGAGGCTTGGAGCAGCCTGGGATAGTAGAAGGTGTCCCTGCCCATGGCAAGGGGTGGAACTGGATGATCTTGATCCTCACCCGTCTCCATATCCTGTGTATGGGCAAGGAGCTCTCTATGTGCTCTCCTTTGCTCTCACATCTGCAGCTGGGATGTGTTTGCTCTCTAGATATTCATTCCCATCCACATATCTCATCTACCAACTCTCCTTTACTTAACCTGCAAAGATTTAAGACACTTAATGGCTGGAGGCTTTGGCAACATGAATTAAAAGCCTTTTATAAATCAGTGTTTGGTGGTCTTCACCTCACTGTGTAAAGGTAAAAAGTGACTGCATCTCCTCCTGCTGCTTCAGGGCTCTATCCTTGTGTTAAATCCTCCTTCTTACTGTGTTTCCTCTGTAAATCCTGCAGGTTGTAACAGTCTCCTGAATCTTACAGATTGCTGTAGAAAATATTTTCTGTGTTTACTTGTTTGTTAGTTTTAAGAGAGTCATTTGTATTTGACCAGCTTTACATAACTCTGTGTGTGTGTATCTATATATACATAGTATCTCATTCCTTGCACAAATCCCTATATATATTATATGTTTTTTTAATTCTAAAAAGCTGGGTAAACTTCCTCAACCTGTTGTGAAGTGATGCCTCATTTTTATCCGAGTCAAGGTCTCAGTGCACAGTAGAAGCCCCCAGCATAGGCACTGCAATAACTGTTCCCATTTCTGCACCTCGTTTATACAGCACCTGAGATCATCTGATTGGCTTTAATTTCTCCCACATCCCAGCAAACCTGGTGCTGGCAAATGCAGCAACTCAGCTGATGTGCATTGATTTGAAAAAAAAATTAGGTTTTCCTGGTGCTTTAGCTTTGGGAAGGGGATTTTAGTGCATCCACATTTCTACAGGCATCTGAATTACAGCCCCATTTTTTATTTGGCTTCTTTTCTCTACATTTTTCCCCAACACTGCTGCTTTTTATGAGACTTTTTAAAAACAAAATAATGAATTTTTTCCTACTCAAAAAATCAAAAGTCTGATGCTGGAAAGGGCTTTTACAAACGCTGTGCAGTGCTGCTGCTGGGAACAGCCTCCCATAGCAACCTTCAGCTTGAAAGCTAAAGTCACATCACCCCATATGACAGCTTTATTATTAGATTGGCATGTGAACCCTTTGTAAGGGGTCTAGGTGGCAACAAAAAATTCCCCTACATTCTGTATTTAGGAGGTTTTTAAATTTATTTTGGATTTTGTGGGGGCTTTTTGTCACTTTTGAGTTTTGCTTTTGTTTATTTTTTTTTCCTGGTTTAAATTTTCTTTTTCTCAGATAGAATAAATGTTAGAAAAGTGAGAGACACCACTCTAGGGAAGGTGGAAGATCTCTGCCATGGGGAATGACACATGATCGTGGCTGTCACCAGAGCAATTCCACAGAAAAATAGAATCAGAGAATGATTTTGGTTGGAAGGAACCTTAAAGATCACCTCATTCCAACCCCTGCCGTGGGCAGGGACACCTTCCACTATCCCAGGTTGCTCTAAACCCCGTCCAACCTGGCCTTGGACACTTCCAGCTTCTCTGGGCAACCTGTGCCAGGGCCTCACCACCCTCACAGGGAAGAATTTCTTCCCTAATATCTATTTTGTCCTAATATCTATTTCATGTTTTCTACTTCTACACATGGACAAGATGGGAGTCCTTGCTGGGAAGCTGGCAGCAGTGGATTTGGGCTCAGGTTGTGCTTTTTTTGGGATTTGTGTTTATTGCAGTGACACGTGTGCCCTTCCTGTTGTTCAGCCTCTTTGCGGACTTGTGTCACATCTCCGTGCTGGCTTTGCTTCCTTAAAACCTGTGGTGGGAGGACTCAAAGGACCTGGAGAGCCCAGGGAAACTCCTGACAGTAACTGGGTACCCAATCAGGATATTCCAGATGCAGTCTGAGATAAGGCTGATGATGGGAGAGTTTGTCTTCATTGAGCTTGGTATTACTCATCTGATGGATTGGACAGACTCTTCCACCCCACTGGAAATCCAGGTTGGATGGGGCTTGGAGCAACCTGGTCTAGTGAAAGGTGTCCTGCCCATGACATGAGAATTGGAACCAGATGATCTTTAAGGTCCCTTCCCACATAAACCCTTCTGTGTTTTTGTGATTCTCAGAAAAACAATTGCAGAATAGTTGGACATGTGTGGCTCACTCTGAGCTGGAGGCTGCTGGGGCTTCTCTGGCTGCCAGGGTAAGAGCCATAAAATGCCTTGTGCTGTTAATGATACCAACTGATGTGATCCCCCTGATCATATTTCACTGGGGCAGAGATAGCCACATCCACACTTGTGGGCCTCCAGGTCCATGGGAAGAGCAGCATCGCTCCTGCTTCCTGCTTGAGCTCTGGGTTTCTCATCCCAAGCTCTTCTGGGGAGGAAGAAAGCTCCGTGGAGGAGAGGGGGTGGTTTTCTGTGCTGGCTGTAAGCGAGGAGACAGCCAGGCTTAGACCCTGGGAAAGCTCTGGTGATAGAGAAAAGGGTTTGGGGTCCATGTGAGGAGTTGCCTCGCTTTATCTGTGATTCCTTCAAAAGCTTTTCAAGCTTTTCTAACAGGCTTTGTGAGTGTTTGCATCCTCCATTTAAATCCTATTCCTCTTCACCCCTTTGCGCTTCATAGAGAAGCAAGAAGTGACTCATTACACAGCCTACGAGGAAGCCTTAATGAATAAATGCATTTAAGAAAAAGAAGAAAAGAAAAAATAGAGTTCTGTCTGGGGCAGACTGGTGCTTTTGCTGTCTTGAACTCTGAAAGAATAAGTTAGGCTGCTTCTTTTTATTTGCTGTTAATTAATTGTGTCACTTTTGTGCTGTTGTTAAGACTAATAGGACTTTGTTGGGACTAGAGCTGTGGGTTTGTGGGTTGCTTTTTCTATTTCGGGGTTTATTTGGTCTTAATTTGCTTGAAACATCAAGAGCAAAATTTGCAAATCTCCCAAGCTTCTTCCTTTTCCATTTCCCTTCTTTCTCCTTCAAAGCTTGCTGCTGGCAGCGTTGCATGGGGAGAGGGGCAGTTCAGTGCCCCGTGGTGCTTTCTGGTCATTCTTGGCACTAATTGGAGCACAAGGGTGTCTTTTGAGGCACCTGCAGTGTTTTGGAGGTTGGTGGGCTCCCCTTCCTTTGCAGAGGAGCTGTGCTTTCCTGCCAAGTCCCTGAAACAATTCTGTTTATTTACCTTTCTTCCTTTGCTGCTCCGATGGAAAGAACCTTGGTGACACTTTTCACTTTTTCTCCAGCAATAAAATAACCACACAGACCTGCAGTTTTAAAACTAGAACATCTGCATCCCTTTTCTTGCTGCTACGTGTTCTGGTCAGGCTGGAATCTCTGCTCAGGACTCCTGAGCAGAGCAGGACACAATGTGCAAATATATTTATATAATTCCTGCATTGCATGAATTAAAAAATATTAAAAAAAATTATAAAATTTATGTAATTCATTCAATGCATGAATTTTGGAGTACATGGGAACAATAGAGGCAGTTGGCTGGGTCTGGTGGTTATAACTAGGAATTGCACTTGTTTTTATTTAAAGGTGGTGAAAAATATCCCTGCCCATGGCAGAGGGCTTGGAGCAAAATGATCTTTAAGGTCCTTTCCAACCTAAATGATTCTGTGATTCCATGATTCTGTGGTTTTTCATTTTGAAGATTCTCCTTGAATTCAAAAGCTCATTAGTGCTCCTCTTCTCCATGAACTCCCAGTCTGGGATTTTTTTTTTTTTTTAATTGTTTAAGTACAGCAAAGCAATGTTTTCAAAGGGAGGGAAGAGGGTGAGAAAGAAGTGTGGGTGCTCCTCGGAGATCGAGCCGATCCATTTTTGTCTTGTTATATGTCATTTTAACTTAATGCTGTTATATTATTTCAGCTGTGCTTGGTTTTCAGATTGGGTGCAGATATGAAGTTGCTATAACAACATGATGATTCATACAATGCAAGCAACAATCTGCCCGGATTTATTTTTCCATCATGACAACTTAGATGTTTTTGATGGGGATTTCTGTCTATTTTCAGATAAGCCACGCCATTATCTCTCTGCAGTGATTTGTTTTGGATTACCTGGACTCGAGGTGGTAACACCTGTACTCAAAGCACTTCCCAAAGGTCAGTGCTGTGGTGCAAGATTTAGGGTGGGAGATGGAGGCACAGGGATGTGGGAGCAGCCCAAGCACCTTCAGCTGTCAGATGTGCAAACGCAGCACCTGGCACCTTGTACCTGTGCTCAGGTGGTTTTCCATCTCACATCCCGCAGTGATAGAGCAGCCAAACTGATGATTTCTGAGAGCCTCCTGATCCTTGTTGTTTAGAAAGAGAAGCACGAGTTAAGATGTCTTGAATTTCTCCTAGAAACATTTGTCAGTGTTTCTGTTGCCATCTAAAGGTCCTCTAGAACCACCAGGGAGTTCAGGGGTAGAGCCAAAAATCATAAATGGAATCACAGAATGGTTTGGGTTGGAAGGGACCTTAAAGATCATCTCATTCCAACTCTCTGCCATGTGCAGGGACCCCTTCCACTATCCCAGGTTGCTCCAAGCCCTGTCCAGCCCGGCTTGAACACTTCCAGGGATGGGGCAGCCACAGCTTCTCTGGGCAACCTGTGCCAGGGCCTCACCATCCTCATGGTAAAGAATTTCTTCCTAATATCTAATCCAAATCTTTCTGCTTTTAGCTTAATGCCATTCCCCCTTGTCCTGTCACCCCAGGTCCTTGTCCAAAGTCTCTCTCCAGCTCTCTTGGAGGTCCTCCAGGACTGAAAGAGTGCTCTAAGATCTGTCTGGAGCCTTGTCTTCTCCAGGCTGAACAACCTCAACTCTCTCATCCTGTCTTCATAAAAGAGGTGCTCCAGATGATTTAATTAATAAATCTGTTTATTTTAAAATTTTTTTAATTGCAGTCTGCAATAACAGAAATGCTTTATTTGGGTCTTTTAATAGGAAAAAAAATTAAATACCTAGAATTAGGGATGATTGATTTTTCTGTGAAAGATGACAAATTATATAGAAATATCTACTTCCTGCCAATTTCAAGTTGCTTCTCCTTTGAAAGAGCAGTCGTGATGGGAAATGTTTCAAGGTACCTCCAGACACTTTGTCAGCTTCTCAGTTCTGAACCTTGAGCAATGGAAATAAATGCCTTGAGCTTCCAGAAGCCTCACACTGAGAGCTTTCTCCTTTTCTCTCTCCTCTCCCTTTTCTGTCCTAATGTTGGGAATTTCAGATAACACAGAGAATCACAGAATCATGGAATGGTTTGGGTTGGAAGGGACCTTAAAGATCATCCATTTCCAACCCCTCTGTCATGGGCAAGGACACCTTCCATTAGACCAGATTGCTCAGAGCCCCATCCAACCTGGCCTTGAACAGGTCCAGGGATGGGGAGTCCTCAACCTGTCTGAGCAACCCGTGCCACGTTCACACCACACTTGTGAGACTTTTACTTGTAGTAAAGAATTTCTTCCCTAATACCTCATCTAAACCTGCCTTCCTTCATTTAGTCCTTCCCTGCTTTATTTACATCCGTAAATGGAGCAATATGCCCAGCAACTTTCTTGGAGTTTTGTTTTTTTCCAGTTTTAAAGATGAGATTTTTTTTAATGAAGTGTATTTGCATTTCTTAATATTTTTTTTTTTTGCTAACAAATATAAGATTACTTGATTATTTTTTGGCATTTTTTTTCCCCTGTGTAGAGCTGTAGCAGGGCTTGATGCCTTTTGGAAAAAGGCTCTTCCTCCTTGCACAGTCCTGTGCTGATCTGAAAATCATCCAGAGATGACAACAGGCTTTTGTCCAGCCTGCCTGTTGAGCTGGTGCCTCTTTATTTTCCCTGACAACTGGAATGCAGTTGATCCTGTAAAATGTCTGGGCTTTCTGTCCTGCCTAATTGTGTTAAACTGCATTTGCATCCTAAAGAGAGCGGCTGGGAGAGGATGTTGAAGCCTTATATGCATTTTTAAACTCATAAATGCCATCAGTGAAGTCTAAAGCATCAGATAACTGACTCTGAAGGCCTTGCTGAAATGCACTGATGCCTTTATGCCTTTGTGAGTTGTCTTCCCCTGCACTGAATCTCCAGATCCTACACGTGTTGCTGTCAGCTGTATTAGGGATAAGGAGGAATCATAACTGTGAAAGCAGCCCTGGGGGCTGTAAATATCTGCACACCATCAAGTCAATTTTGCAGTTTTGCAGGGGATCACATTCTTGTTCCTATGGTAAGACTTTGGTTGCAGTGCGAGAAGCTGTTTTCAGACCTCTCTTCCTGCGTCAAAGGAACCGTTTTCTCCTGATGCTTCTTCATGTGCCCTACCCATCCCCACTCCACCTTTTCAACAATTGGATATTTGGGCACCATAAAAAAAATGCAGTAAAAGTGGAGACAGTGGAAAATATATTCCAGTAAATCACAACATTTTCTGGAGCTGTGTTCCAAAATTTTAAAGTGTGTGCAGTAAGCGAGTCAGCATCGTGGATGGGATATTGTGGGTATCACTAAGGGCTGTTGCTTTCACTTTGCTCCTGGGCATGGTTTTTATCTCTTGACCACATTGATCATCCTGACCTGATCCCACACAGCCTCTTTCATGCAGATTTCTCCTCCTGTGACCTCCTCTGCACATGGGATGAGGACTTTCATGTTTGGCTTGGTGGTTCCTTGGAGGAAACCTATTTCTGTTCATCACGGGCCTGCAATTTTAGCCTCTGACTCTTGGTTCTGTTGCTTCTTCTCTTGCCTGTGTTTTCTCCTGGGCACATTACAGAGCTGTGCCAGTCTGATACCCATGGCCTGGGACAAAAGACCCAGCTCCTTGCGTGCACATGAGCATTTCTGTGATGGGTAGAAGATGATTCTCCCTCTGAGTCAGGCAACTGCTGTTTCCTTCTCTAAGAAATCTGGTAAAATCAGTAGAAGGAATGGGAGGGAAGAAATGGAAGGTGTCTCTGCATTTCAGGAGAAAAAGCAACAGCTCCCCCATGGTGGTTGTTTTGGCAGCAATTTGCATCTCAATTTCAACCCCAAAATAACTATCAAGTGCAGGCAGCTGTGTTTGCTGTCCCAAAAGGTGTCTGAGAGGGTGTCAGTTCTCTTGCTGTGGTCCTCATGGTGTGGTGAGCCATGAAGGAACATGGCATGAGGAAAAGAAAAATCAGTTCGGGTTTGCAGCAAGACCTTGTGAATGTCTTGTCTTGCCATATTAGTGCCTTGCTGCTGAACTGGGTTTTCACAATGATTTCAGGGCTGTGAGTCAGTGTCTGTCCTGGCGTTCCCTCTGATAGAACTGTTCATCTGAGCTGGAGTTGCAGAGTCCTAAGAGCAGCTGTAGCTCAGGTATCAGGGTTTTGCCCTGGTCTGGTAGTGCAGTGTTACATCTTTGCCCCAAACCTCTCTGTTGATGTTGCCTTGGGGGTGGAGATGTTTCCCCAGGTGGTTCAGGTGGAGGGCCACTAAGCTGATCACAGGGCTGGAGCTATGGAGACAGGCTGCGAGAGTCGGGGTTGTTCAGCCTGGAGACAAGAAGGCTCCAGAGAAAGCTGAGAGCCTCTTCCAGTGCCTCAGGGGGCTCCAAGAGAGCTGGAGAGGGACTTTGGACAAGGGCATGGAGTGGTATAACGAGAGGGAATGGCTTCTGACAGAAAAGAGGGCATGTTTATATAAGATATTAGGAAAAATTCTTCCCTATGCGGGTGGTGAGGCCCTGGCACAGGTTGCCCAGAGAAGCTGTGGCTGCCCCATCTCTGGAAGTGTCCAAGGCCAGGTTGGATGGGGCTTGGAGCACCCTGGGATAGTGGAAGGTGTCCCTGCCCTGCTTATGGCAGGGGGTTGGAACTGGATGATCTTTAAGGTCCCTTCCAACCCAAACCATTCTGTGATTCTGTGATTCTCAGAAGCTTTTTCTCCTTATGGATGCCCAGCCTCGTGAGGTGTCATTGTGTTGCTGCCCCTGAATTTTGTGTTTGCTCCCACCTGTCCCCTGAGGTTTTTGCAGATTTTGAATCAGTTTTGTTCTGGTTTCTGTTTTTTTACTTCTCTCGTGTCAGTGCAATGGCACTGCCAGAACACGCATGAGCTCTTCAGCAATTTTTTCCTGAGAAAACCTCATGGTTGCCTTGTTCTTCTCCAAAATATCTGGAAACCACCATTCCTCTGGTTCTCTCATAGCCATTTGTATTGGAGGAAACTTATTTTGTCTCAGACAGGGGCTGGTCTGCTGGAACAGATGTGGTGGTGGGGCTGGAACCCTGCTCTGAAGCCTGGGAGCAGCTGGAAGTGCAGTTTCCCATTAGCTCCTTCAGCTGTCGGAGTCTCTTGACGTGACACAGGGAAGTTTCTGCCTGATGGATTTCAGGGAGTGAGGCGAGGGCGGGTGTACATTTTAATTTTAGTTCTGCATGACGGAAGATGCTTGCGAGCCCATCATATTAATTTCAAAGCTCTTCAGAATTGTGCTTATTTTGCTGGAATAGTGCAGTGGGTTGGCTGGGGAATAAGCAAGCGAAGCAGGAATTTGGGGAACGGTAAAACAAACCACGCAGACATGAGTTAGTCTGTACAGCCTGTCAGTAACCACCTGCATGTGTTCCTTGACCTCTTCCTACCCCTAGGAGAAATGTTCTGACCCTGAAGGATCTTTGCATCCTCAGTCTTTTGGGCTGGAGTTACTGGAAGTTACTGGGCTGGAGTTGGAAGGACTCAGTTGTCCAGCTCTCCAGTTCAGCCATCTTCCACTGGTCCCATCGGCTCACTCATCCTCCAGGAGAAGCAGGGTGGATGTCATACCAGCAGGAACTGTCATTAGCTATCTTCATGTCTAGTGCCTGGGCATGGCAGAGGGGAAGGCGTGGAGAATTCCCAAAAAGGCAGCTGAGTAATGGAAGGTGATGGCTTCAGCTGGAGCGGAGGCATCTCCACAAAAAGGCTGCTCTTTCTCCTCTCCAGTTTCCTTGCAGCTGAGCTCTGACAGCATTAAAACTTCAAGTAACCTCCTTGTGAAAGCCTTTGCTTGCTCAAAAAGGGGGAGCTGGTTGCAATCCAGTGATGCCGTTTTGGGCTGGGAGGAGGAATGTGGCATCAGCATGGACAGTATATGCAGGACCATGGGTATGGATGCTGGGTGGCTCAGCAGCAGGAAGTGAGGAAGCCTGGGTTCATCTCTCCATATCTAAAATATTGGTAGAGTAGAGGGGAGTTTTTGTTGATTTGGCTTCATGCTGTCCTGGTTTCCACCCCAGAGGCTCTTTAGATTTTGGAAATACAGGGTACATTGTGGTTGTGATGGAGTTTGGGGACATTCCTGGAGAACCCAGCAGGGAAATTCCTCCAGGTAGCAGTTGATTGGATGTTGTGCAAGTGAGATGCAATCTGTGCCTCCACCTGATGAGTTGTGTTGTTGCTATTTTTATTTTTTTTTAATAAATATTATGTTTGTGTGCTTGGATGACATTTCCCATTCAAAAAGGGAGGGGAGGAAGGAATGTGTCACCCACACCCAAGGTGCTGGGTGCATAACTCAGGAGAATTACTCATAAAGCCACAACCTCATTATCCAGTTATGAAGGATTTCTGCCACCAATTTCCTCAGCCTGGCCACAATCTTGAAATTAATCTCACCTAAACAGTCAGGAGCATTTCCTCTCTCAGTGCAGGTAGAAATCATTTTGTCCCGTGGTTGAATGCTTCAGACAAAGATGAAAATAGGCAAAACCTCCCAAAAAGCCCAAAGTATAATAATTATGCTGGTGCATTTGTTTGGGGTGTTAGAAAAGGATGCTCCTGTCCCAGTTCCAAGCAGATGATGGAGTGCATAGCATAGGTGGAGCAGACTGGGGAGGACTCAAAGCACCAGCTGGGGAGTTGAGGTGGTTTCCCCATTGTGAACGTCTCAGGAGGAGGGATAACTTCCCCTTTTGGGGGGCAGATGGGATCTGGAATTATGGTGTCCTTGTGGGCACTGGTAGGATGAGCTGAGTTTTGGATCTTTTGAAGTGCCTGCTGCTGTATTTTTTTCTCCTGCTGGAGTCACTTGGGTTTTAGCTACTCTTAGGGATATCCTGCATAGGGATGGTGAGCCTGTGATGGTTGAAATCCAGACCTAAACTCACCTCTTACATGCTCCTCATCATACTCTTCCTAAATTTTTTTTTCCTGGAGCAGAAAAGAATGGCCGTGAAGTCACAAATTCGCAGCTCTCTGCCCCTGTTGTTTGGCTTTCCTTCTAAAGAACCAGGATGAAGGAAAGGGGCTGTGGGATGTCCAGAAGAAAAGCATCCTTATAACCAGAGCAGTGATGATGTGGCTCAACAAGAAGTTGGAACCAGGACGTCCTGGACAAAACAAAGGGAGTGGGAGGCTGCACATCACCATGTCCTGCCCACTCTTCCCGAGCAGCAAGTAACAGGATAAGAGGAAACTGCCTCAGTTTGCACCAGGGAGGTTTAAATTTGATATTAGGAAAAAATTTCCTCACTGAAAGGTTTTTCAAGCATAGGAAGAGGCTACCTGGGGACATGGTTGAGTCACCATTCCTGGAGAAATTTAAAGATGTGTGGATGTGGCACGTGGGGACATGGGTTAGTGGTGGCCTTGGCAGTACTTAGTAGTTGGACTAATGGATCTGAAAGGTGTTTTATAGCCTAGATTATTCTGTCACTCTAGGAAGATGAGAGCCTTTCTTCTGTCAGCTGTCAGCTATCACTGGTGGCTTTAAAAAGTTTGTGTTTTCTCTGGTAGTTCTATCTTGCCAAAGGATGTGGAAGTGCTGCTGGTCATGTCCCAAGTGTAGGATGCTGAAGGATGCGGTGGATTAGAGCTCATCTGCTAATGAAGACCCTGGCAAACAAGAGAGGATGGAGTGGGAGGACTAAGCTGAGTTGCCCCGTGGTGATTTCCATAGGTTAAACGAGCGGGTCGTTGGGAATTACATCCTCCAGATGTAACAACTCAATAAGATCAATGTTTACAAAACCCCTCACACAATTGGATCTGAATCTTGATTAAACCTCGAGGCTGGTTGTCCCCAGCCTGCTCAGCAGCACACACTCACTTGTTGCACTGCCTTTTGATGTTTCTCGCTCCGAGCAACAAGAAGCTGCTGCTCCGGGGGTGGGGGGAAATCTTCTGTCACAGTGTATAATTGGCTTGGTGTGTTTGCACAGAGGTCACCAAGGGCTGGGATTGCTGCTCTGCTGCTCTGGGCAGATATAAATCATTGCTCCAATTTTATCTCTGAATTTTTCTCTCTGGGGAAATTGCATACTTTTTTTATTTATTTATTTTTATTTATTTTTTTTTTAACTGAGCTTGCTGTCTAGCGCATGTATGTAGGAAGTACATGGCATTTATATAGGAAGTGTTTATTAATACAAAAGGGTTTTCAAAGTGTTCAGCCCACAGCGACCAGAGCTGAAGGCAGTGTGTGAAGGGCTTCCTCACTGGTGTTAACTGAGCAAAGCAAGTAGGCGTATTAATTAAAAGGCCTTTTGTGAGCTCTTGAGAGCTGCCTGTTGCTCGTCTAATGCAGGACTTGCCTCTTGGGGTTGCACCAGCGCTTTTTCCTGGCAGCAAAACCGGCTGCTTTTGTAACCAAGATGTGTTGTTTCTAGAATAAAAACTAAAATTGGAAATTCTTGGAAGGTAGGAGTGTGTGTACGTGTTTGAAGGCCAGCAGGAGAGAGAAACAAGCGGCTGGTGAGAAATGCCAAGACCTTGATTCAGCAGGGTTCTCCCTGTTCTCTCAAACCTGACACTGAAGTGCTTAGTTGGACTGTGACCAGAGTGTTCCTCCTACAGCAGGTTTGGGATCTTAAAGAAGACTGGACACCTAAACAAGTGCTTCTCCTTTTCTACTGAAGATTTTAATTTACTATTTATTATTTTTGCAGGCATCCTGCAAACAGTTACAACCCCCTACATTTGTACCGTTGCTAATCTGGAAATATTAAAACCTTCTAGCAATTTTAAAGATTTATATCAACTTTCTTTTGAAAAGGAGGTGCTGTTTCCCATGCTCAGCAGTGATGTTTTGAGGAACCAACAGTTGTTTTTGTACCTGTTCCTACAGCTCAGCTCAGAGGCTGCAGGTTGTGTCAGGATACCAGAGCTCCTGGTGCTGATGGTCACCATGTACTTAACAATGACAGTGAAATAGTTTTTTTCCCAGTACTTATCAGTTGTCTTGCTTTTTCTTCTAGACTAGAAGAAAGTCTTGTGTGCTCAGCAGAGCCAGACTTGGGAAGCAGCTGGTAAGAGCATCTCTTCAGGAGAGGGTCACCTGAACGTGGAATGATGGGGGCTCAGGCAGATGCAAATAAAACTTTGCCTTTGAGAATATTTTTTTTTTTCCCCCATGACTTCCATTTTATAGGAGTTTCACTCTCTTTTTGACTGAGTTGCCAAAAGGGAGAGCTGGCTTATGGAAGTTTTTGTTGATGAGCCTGGGGACAGAGTGCTTTATCTTCACTTATATGGAAAGCAACCTTATCCAAGAGTTGTCTCAGAACTTTGTCCATATTTTCATGTTCTCCCTGTGTTGTTGTTGTGCTGGTCCTTTGCTGGTTCCATGTCTTTGATCTCTAGAGCAAACCATGCACAGGAATAAAATAAACATGGAGAATGGCTGTGTTTTGAAACTTGGGTGCTTAAGGATGCCAGGCAGAATTTGGATCATGGAATAGTCTGGGTTGGAAGCAACCGCTGAAGGTCACCAAATCCAACTCCCCTTCAATGAGCAGGGACATCTTCAGCTTGATCTGGTTGCTCAGAGCTCCATCCAACCTGACCTTGAATCTTCCCAGGGATGAGGCACCTGCCACCTCTGTGAGGAACCTGTTTCTGTGTCTTACCACCCCTGTGGTAAAAAAATGTCTTCTATCTTGCCTGAACCTCTACCCTCTTTCAGTCTGAAACCACTACCCTGACACTACAGGCCCTACTAAAAAGTCCATCCCCAAATTCCCTGAAATCACTGAGAACCGTATTGTTCTGTAGCTCTTCAGGTTTAACTTCATGTTCCTCATCTTGGAAACTCCTGCCAGGGTGGTAAAGCTTTGTTGGTCTCCTGGGCAGTGGGAAAGGCAATCAGGGGAGTGCTGGTCCCATGTCACACTGGTGGGATGTTCATGTGTCCCTTGGATGCTCACTGGTCCCCTCCCAGGGAAATTGCTTTTTGCTCCAGCAGCAGATTCAGCAGTGGCAGATCCATTCGTGGGTAGCACAGCCACAGCCAAGTTCCACTGGCTTTTTCTAGGACTATTCTGTCCCTCCCACCTGGTTTACCTCCCCTTGGAGGCGTAGGGAGATTTACAGGACCCCTCCTTGGTGTCCCTGGAAACAGAAACTGATTCATCCCCCACAAGGCTCGTGTTTGGGGAGCGAGCAGTGCTTTGTGTAATTCTCCTGTCACCTGTGGCGGCACCAGTGCTGAATCAGTGTGATGGGTGTCCCTTTTGATACAGGTGATGTTTCCCTAAGTACCAGTGCTCATTGCCCCTGGATCTCCTTGCAGCATTACTGAGCAGAGAGCTTTAGTGGTGTTACTGCTGCCCTGAATACTCCCACAGCACCATGTCTGGCTGGAGAGAGAGAACATAAATTGTCCTCCCACAGGGGTCTGGGCTGAAAGCTAGAGGATTTGGCTTTCAGTACGAGCTAGTCATGCCTTAAAACAAATTTCGCTGAGGGCATCTTTCCTCAGCTTTATGGCTTTCCGTTGCCATCTCTTACTTTCATGTGCAGTTTCTTCTGTGTGGCAGAAAGAAGCAGGTACATGGGAATGTGGCCTCTGGGAGCAACCTGGACCAATGGGTTAGAAAGTTGTAGTCAGCCAGGTGATGGGGCAGATTGTTTCAGCAGTGAGGGGGGAAATAACTCTTGTGGCATCTCTGTGTCTGTGACCAGTCTTGCTCTTGCTGGACCTGGAGTCATGAGCCCGGTGCAGGGTCTTGGTGGTGGTGGTGTAAATTGTAAAGAACACCGAGTGTGATGAATGTGAAAGTCCTGCGGTGCTTTGAGAGCTGCATTGATGGTGTCATCCAGGCTGGGGTCAGAATCTCTCTCCCCAGCTCTCATGGTGGTCCCTGGCTGTGTTGACAACCTTGTAGCCCCTGTCAATTTGTTGACCTGTCCAGCCCTGTCACTGTTCCTGTGTTGTCTTTGTGCTCTTTCACACTCGTTAATTGCCCTCTCCCCTCTCCATGTGTACCAGGGGTCTGGTGCTTTCCCTGTCTATCTGCTGCATGATGAGGAAAGTGGGTGGAAACTCTTTGGAAAGAGTCACCCCAGCTCTAGCTTGGGTGCAGGATGCTCTTGAAAGTCTCACTGTTTGGTGCTTTGGGAGCACAGCTACAGAAGAACATCATTGCAGCAGAGAGTCCAAATCTCTTGCTGCTCAGATTTGTTCTTTTTCACCTCCTGATACCCTGGAAGTCCAGGCAGTGGAGTTGGTTTTAGCTTTTTGATGCTCTGTGCCAAGTGAGCACTCGTGAAGGCACTTTTGCTGGAAGGGGTGCACAGGGCACAAACACAAGGTGCTCCCTGGCCCTAGCCCCTCATCCACATGACCAAGTGTTTGCCGGAGGCTGCTGAGGTCTAGAGAGGCCACTCCTTGCTAAGTAGACCAGCAGGTCCCCCCTGGGGACTTTGTTCAACTGGCCTGACCCGTGCTTCAGCCATTCAGGTGATGCAAGCAAGAGGTTGACTGAGGCTAAGCTTGTGCCTGGATTTGTGTCCAGCATCAGCTTCACTGCTCAAACTTTTTGTGTGCCACTGAGTGGTTTTCTCTCTTTGTCTCTGGCTGGTCATTGATGCTTTCAGTTCGAGGCACAGTGATTGGAAAAGTTGTGTTTTTATCAGTCGTAGAAATACTTCTGTGTGCACATAACTATCCATAAAATAAACCTCTGTCAGTTAAAACAGATGGAGATGTAAGATCCATGTGTTGATGTCCTCATTGTGCTCAGGTCTTTGCTAGATCTCATTACATTTTCTCCTTGTCCCCATCCTTCTGATCTTTTCAAGTGCCAGTGGTAAACCTCACAAATGCTGTTTTTCATGAACTGTTCCATCAAGTGCTGATTTTGTCTTTAGGGGTATGAAGGAACTGGGAGCTTTGTTTGTCCAAGGGCACATAAAAGGGCTCAGAGCTGGTGATGAGACAAGAGGAAATGGCCTCAGGTGGTGCCAGGGAAGGTTTAGATGGGATGTTAGGAATAATTTCTTTACTGAAAGAGTGGTCAAGCATTGGAATAGGCTGCCCAAGGAGGTGTGGAGGGATTTAACAGGTGTGCAAGATATGGCACTTGAGGACATGGCACAGTGGTGGCCTTGGCAGTCAATGCTTGGTTAATGGTTGGACTTAAAGATGTTAAAGGTTTTTTCCAACCTAAACAATTCCATGATTCTGTGTGAACTCCTGGTGGACCTGGCTTGCCATTGCTCCCCTCCCAGTGAGCTGCTCCGTGTCCTCACCACACACGTGGCTCCTGGTTGTGACACCGCTCTGCGAGATGCCATCGAGTGTGTGTGGAAAGGAAAAGGAGCCATTATGCAACACCCTTGTGTGGCTCTGCCAGCTGTCAGCATGTGATGTGGGCACTGTGGTGACCCAAAAACTCTTCTCCCTGGGTGGTGGCTTAATCTGATAACTACCCATGCTTGCCTTCGTCAGGATGTCCTGGCATTAAGTGCACCCCCCCTCAGAGCAAATGGACACTGTCATCAGGCTGCTGGCATGTTTTGTGTTTTCTCAAACCATTTTCTTGGCCAACATTCCAGCGCTGGGGTGGTTTCTGGCCGGATTTCCTCCATGTGGTGGTCCCTGCTCTGTGAGCAGAGCTGGCTTCGCCTCCACAAAGCCTGCGGCTCCCGTCTTGCTGCTTTTCCCCTGCATCTCAATCCTCGCATTCCTGCAAGAGAACAAGATAATCTCTGTGCTGGTTTTGTAGCAAACTCTCCTCAAAGTGACAGCCGTGGGCAAAGCCATGTCAATGTGGTGTGCTGGGATTGCTGATTCCCTGGGCCACCGTCCTAATCTCCTTAGCACTGAAAGAGTTGCTGCTCTGAGCTCCCTTGGTTGTCTTCCTTGAGAAATGCTGCCTCCAAGTAACCAGGGATCTGCACAAATTCCCTGGTCTTCCCTGAAGGAGTAGGAAGGTGTTCTCTCACTTGAGCAGCATGCTTTGCTTTTGGCAGAGCCGAGCATGCAAATAGAGGGAAGATTTCCACTGTTGGATGCAAGTGCTGCTGTCTGGCTGTGGGAGGTGTCTGCCGTGCACCACATGGGAAGAGGGTTTCTTGTGATTTGGGAGTGCTCCTCAGATGGGGAAAACCTGGGTGTTAAGGGAGGATTTCTAATCAGAAGGCTGGAGCACCTTCCTCTTCCTAGGAAGACAGGATGAAAGAGTTGGGGCTGTTCTGCCTGGAGATGAGAAAGCTCCAGGGAGACCTTAGAGCCCCTTCCAGTGCCTAAAGGGGCTCCAAGAGAGCTGGAGAGGGACTTTGGACAAGGGGCTGGAGTAGCAGAACAAGAGGGAATGGCTTTAAACTGACAGAAGAGAGATTTAGATTAGATATTAGGAAGAAATTCTTCACTGTGTGGGTGGTGAGGCCCTGGCACAGGTTGCCCAGAGAAGCTGTGGCTGCCCCATCCCTGGAAGTGTCCAGGGTTGGGCTGGACAGGGCTTGGAGCAACCTGGGCTAGTGGAAGGTTGGAATAAGATTTTCTTTAAGGTCCCTTTCAACCCCGACCCTTCTATGACTCTATGGTTTTTTATTTTTTTTTTTTTTGTTTGAGATGTGGGGGAATACAGGGAAGTGAAATTACAGTTACTGCAGTAGCTATTGCTAAGGGCAGCTCCTGGATGTTTTTAATCTTCAAAAAATGATATTAATTTCCACTGCATATTAAGGGATTGATGGAAGCTCTCCTGTGCTGTGCAGGTATTTGGACCAAGCACCAGCACCTGAAAACACATGGATCTAGAAATTAATGTTGTTCCCACATCTCACACTATGGCAGCACCTCTTTTCCAGCCTATCAATGTCCTATTTTGCTGCTAAAGTGGGGTGGCACGAAGATGAAACTGTCCTTGCCCTCCTTCTATCAAATGGCAGTCAACTTCTAGTTGGGATTCTGTGATGGGGATTGAAGATTTAACTTGATTTATTTATCCATCCAGTTTTTAAAGGAGAGGGATTAGTTTTGCTCTTTTGACCTGGAATTTACAGAAACTCAGGTCCCACAATCAAGAGCAGGTGCTTTCTTGTCTTAAGGCAGAGACATCTGTGCAACCACCTTAATTTCTGCAGCGAGCTGCCAGTAAATCTGTCCTGTGGCAGGCTGGACTTTTTGGCTGCAGCCTCCATTTCTCAGGACACACCAGTACATTTTGAATTATCTGCATCCCTGGGCCTTGCAGCTTTCTGTTTGCTCCCCATTGACAGATTTGGATTTTTTTGGTGTATTTTAAAAACATCTCCTCACACAGGCAGGTTCCTGTGCTGGTTTGGGATGACAGCCTAGAGCTGGTGTTGTGCAAGGTACCTGCAAAAGAGGTAAAGATGTCCCTTTATGTCCCTGAGCAGAGAGGAAGAAGCTGATGTGAGTTGCTTCTGCCTTTAGAGATCCTTTAAAAGGCTGAATGTATTTATCTTTTAGCTGAATGAGGTGTCAGCTCTCCAGGTTGCTTGCTGCAAAACTGAGGTTATTTTATGGAGCCATGGTTGGGATCTCTCTTTTTTTCTGTCCTCTCACAGTACATAAAAATGGAGATACCGTGTGAGGGGTGGTGTTAGAGTGGGAACTCTGGGAATCACAGAATCCATAAAATGCTTTGGATTGGAAGGGACCTTAAAGATCATCTCGTTCCAACAACAAAATGCTCTTCCAAACCTACACACAGTTCAACATTGTGATCAGCATCCCTCGGAGATGGATCACAATGTTGAACTGTGTGTAGGTTTGGAAGAGGATTCTCTTGGCAGCTACAGAGCAGAGGGAAGGCAAACAAGCAGTGATTGCACAGGAATGGTCTCCAGCGCCCAAAAAATTCTCACTCAGCATCAAACTAAGAGAAGGAAACCCTGTGGCACTATCCAAATCTGTTGTATGAATTCCAAGGGAAAGGACATCACTCTCTTCTAAAATGACAGGTTTTCTATAAAATTTGAAATGCTGATGAAACTTTGAAATTCTTTGTGACTTCCCAACTCAACTCTGCTTCCCACTCTCATTTTCCAGATAGCTACAACCTATAGCAGGGCAGGAGAGTTCATAAAGTCAAGGAGGGTCAGGATAATGAAGGGGAGAGGCCATGGCACAGTGCCTGTCACTTTGGGAGAGCATTTCAGCATTTCAAGATGTTTTGAATCAATGTTTGCTGTTTTAAAGTTGTGCTGCAGGTTGGTTTATGTCATCAGCCCCAGTCTCCTCAGCGATATAATTGCCTGAGATGATCTGCTCTGGGTCAAGCTGGCCAGCCAGGAAGGATCTTGTCCTGGAAACTTTTGTGTTAGGACTGCATTTTGAGTTAGAAAAAAGTGTTCTCTGTCTGTTTTGAGAGAGCAGGTGGGAAGCAGATAGAGAAATCTATCAATTCTGTTTTTTAAACAGAACATAAAAATAAATAAATGCAGGAATAAATACAGAAAACCTGCAAGCAGACAATTGAAAAGGCTCAACTTCAGTGCTGTTGTGTGTGAATATTATTATGAAGGCCACACTGGGATCAGAGCACTTTTGCCAAATGCAAAATATGGTCTGTGCCTGCTGGAGTTGCTCATTCCCAATAAGGTGCAGATGTTCAGTAAGTGGTTACAATTTGAGGGGTGAAATATCTAGAAGTGATTAAAAAGCAATTTAAAATACCTGTGCTTTCCCATTAAGCTGTTGCCAGGGGTATTGAAGTCTGTTTCCTCCCCTGCACTGACGACCAGCCTTTTGTCACACTGGAGGCATTTTTATGATAAAAATACATAAAATTACGTCATGTATCGACCAAAGCTCCGTTAACTAAAGCACGTGCAAGACCTTCATTAGCAAACGAAAACATGTGGCTGGGGACATTGATTTTTGTAGGAATAAGTAAATTTGGCATATCACTGTATTTTCAATACCTCCCTACCCTCCCCGTGCCAGTCAAGGGAAGGGTGGTGTTTCCAATTTTTCTCTGACTCTTAAATCAGACAAGAAAAACCGTGTGTTAGATACTTTTTTTCACTTTCCCTCTTCCTTCCCCTGTCCATTTCCCTGTCCTTTCCCTTCCTTTTCCTGTTCTTCTCTTTTCCTTTCCCCCAGTGTCTACAGATCTGCCTTACTCTTTTCCCCTTTTCCTTCCTTCCTGCCCTTCCATTTTTCTTTTTTTCCCCTTCTTTCCCTTTCCTTTCCCTGCTGTGTCTACAGTGAAAGCAGGTTAAACAAAAAAGCTCAGTGCTGGAAAAGTCTACAAGACATGAATCATAGAATAGTTCAGGTTAGAAGGGGCTGTTAAAGGTCACCAAGTCCAGTGATCAGGGGCGTCTTCAACCAGATCACGTTGCTCAGAGCCCTGTCCAGCCTGACCCGTACTGTTTCCAGGGATGGGATATCCACTACCTCTCTGGGAAGCCTTTTATAGTGTTTTACCACCAAAATTGTAAAAAATTTCTTCCTTATATCTCATCTTAATCAACCTTCTTTTAGCTTGAAACCATTTCCCCTTGTCCTTTCACAACAAGCCCTGCTGAAAAGTTTCTCCCCACCTTTCTTGTCAATGCAATGGGGTTTTTTTAGAAGAAAATGGTTCTTAGAGTGTTCAAAGCCACTTTGGATGGAGGTCTGAGCAACCTGGCCTAGTGGAAGGTGTCTCTGCCCATGGCAGGGTGTTGGAACTGGATGGTCTTGAAGGTCCCTTCCAAGCCAAATGATTCCATGATTCCAAATGCTATTCCTTGGCTGAAGTGAAGTTTTCCCAGACCTGCCTTGCAGAGGCTGTTGGCCTTGGATGGACTAAGTGCTTTTTTCTCTCAATACTACTCTCACAAGTGACATTTCTGATAAACAGCTCAAATCATCTTTTAAGAGCTGTATTTATAATAACCTATGTAGTCTCTGCTCCTGCTATAGGGTAGCCATTATTCAGAGCAAACCTTTACTGTCTAATTTAGCTGGTACTTAAATATTGTGAGAGATGAATATGGGTGGAGGGAGGACAGTCTACAGGCTGATGGGTTATTTGCAATATACTCTCAAAATTTGAGTTTGTAATTATGTATAAGAGAAGAAGGGGAGGAAAAAAGTTGGGTAGTAGAGAAGTTGACTCATGGTATTGGAACAATAAACAATTTTCTCCTTCAGAAAACCCAAAAGACTGTATTTTACAATAGCTTTTGAATGTTAATATTTACAGGACTGAAAGTTGATAGACTTTCTATTATGTCCTAGCTGATTTTGATGGGGAAGAGCTTTCTGGCTCTGTCACACTCGGTTAAATCAGATTTGGCAATGCTCCGACAGGGTTTGCAGGGCTCTGATGTTATCCAAGGAGAAGTGCACTGGCACAGACCCGAGCTGTGAACCCACCCCTAATTTTTCCATTTTTTCTGCAGTAACATCTCCCTCTAATGAAAGCAAACCAAACAAAATCCCAACTTTTGAAAAGTCATGACCTGGATAAAACTAACTTCGACTTTTCTGTCTTTTATGATTAAGTTCTCCTGTGGCTTTTTTTTGTCCTGTTTCTGCCTCCAGATGTTCTGAGGAAACCCTGAACTTTGTTATAAAATACTCTGTCTTTTAAAAACTCTACACCTGTTTACTTAAAGTAATTGCACCTTTATTTTAATACATTAAATACCTGTATGTCCCATAGACCTTCGGATAACATAATAGCTTTACTGGTGGCACTTAATCTCATGTGGTTGTATGAGCTTTTCAACCCCACTGCTCAAATGGAAAATTGGAAGGGTTTTTCTCTATGGGAGGAAATCAAAGAGCATGTGAGTCAGAAAAAGAAATTAGAGGGGTTTAGTGAGTATCCACTCTCTTATTTTTTAGTTGGCAAGAGTTTGGCACTGTTCGGAATTGCTGTTAGTGAATTTTTAAAGTTGCTGGCAAAGTCTCAATTCCCTGCACGTCCTCAGCCAGCATCTTGGATATCTTGCAGTGGACTATTAGAATAGTAGAGCTATTTCAGGTTATGCTGTTGTGGCTGCATCTCCAGGTCCAGATCTTCATACCTTTCTTTTTGGTTTAGCCCAGCTAATGGGAAAAAAAATGGGCTCTTAATCATAGAATGGTTTGGATTGGAAGGGGCCTTAAAGATATCTCGTTCTGCCTGGTTGTCTGTGGCAAAGTGTTGTTTCATGAACTCCTTTGCCTTTGGCTCGTGGCAGTGTGTGTTCCGTGGGTTTGAGTTTGCTCAGCCTCCACCATGTGTTGGCTGCATGTCAGAGGTTTTTCATCTCCTCCACCTGAGGAAGAACAGGTGGACTGAAGTGGTTGGAGGTGCTGAGGGAGATTCTCTGAGCTGGACACGCAGCTGGACACCCGGGAATCTGCTCAGTGCGTGCCTGAGCCAGGAAGGGCTGCCCAGCCCTAATTCTTTCCTTCAGACACAGGCACAGTGCACAGTGGTGTCTTGTTGGCTCAATTTCCTCCTGCATATTGTAACTTGGCCACTTCTGCCTTGCAGCTGAACACAACATAAATTTATACAGAGGAGGAAAGACCTCAACTCATATGGGAGATCTGAGGCTGTGGATTTTTCTCTTTCTGAACAAATTCCTGGTTTGCAATCCTCTAACCACTGTCCGGTCTTCCCTGTGGGCTCAGCAGAAATGTCTGGACCACAGCCTTGTTTTTCTTGGCTCTTCCCTCAAAGTAATTGAGGAAGTAATATGAGTCTCTAGGGTGTCTGGGAAGGAGGAGCTGGAAGCTGCTATCCTAACTTTCAGTGTTGGTTTTTTAGGACTGGTGTGTGTGTGCTAGAATGCTTTGGTACATCTATAGGCACACAGTGGGATTCTTGGGGTGTCCTGTGCAGGGCCAGGAGGTGGACATTGATAATTTTCATGAGTCCCTTCCAACTCAGGATATTCTGTGATTCCATGATTCTACTGCTGTGGCTGTTGCCTGTGTGGTCCACACTCCTCATGTGGGCATGATGGTGGGAGTGCCCATCCTTATTTTCCATCACCTCCTATTGTTCTAATCTGGAATTTGCTCTTCCCCTTGAGTTGGGATATGGGGTTTGCTGACCCATTACACGTCGGTGTGCCAGCAGCAGGATTGTTTCAGGATATCAAGTGATTGTTCACGGTTGGGCATTTCTCTGGCTATTAATAGGATGAGCTTTGGTGTTCTGTCCTGCTGAAGCCCTATTTGACACCTTTCTGGAGGACTTTGGTCCTTTAGGCAAGCCAAGGACTTGTGCCACACAGCTCTACTCTCAGTTGTTGATGCAGCACGTTTTGAAATATTCCCATTCAATGGCAATACAAGGCATGGCTGAGCTCGAGCTCTGAAAGCCATGGAGAACCTAAGGAATGGAAATGGAGTGGCAGCAGAGCTTAACACTTCTTGGCTTTTGTTCGTGTTGAGCTACCTGGGTTTTGTGCATTGACTGATCTGCTTACTTGAGCTGCTGACATTCATCTCTCTTGACTGTCAAATTCAGTGTAGTGGAAATGTTAATCTGACTGCAGTCACAATGCAAAGAAGGATCGTCAGGTGAAAACACACATAGAAGCCTCCTAAGGAATCTGTTTAGGTCTGAAGAACAAATCTGTACATGATGCTGATCGTGTTTGCTCATGTTGTGCGGTGAAGTCTCATCCCACCAGGCTGTGGAAGCTGGTCTGTGTTGTCTCCTCCTGCACAAGACAACTTCAGGGATCCTCCTCATTCTTTGTTCATAGAACAAGGCTCCCACTGGGATCAAGGGGGTTTTAATGGTACATATCCTACCACATCTCCAGTCTGGGCTAACCAACATCACAATCTTTAAACTTGTCAAAGGCCATAGAGCGCTCTGAGATACTCCTCAACACTTTGAAACATGGAGATGTCCTTTATTGTCCTTTATTTCCAGGCCATACCTGTGTAGGACCTAAGCCATAATCACAATCCTTTGAAGTTTTAAGCAGCTGTCTCATTCTGTCTGATCTCCTCTCTGTTCTGTCACATCTGCTTGTCAGCCATGCTGATACAAGATTTTCTGGTCCCCTTTCAAAACACCTTGTCTCCTTCCCTTTGTCATTTGCATGATATTAAAGCTGTTTCTTTTTTTGGTGGCTTTCCTGGGAGCTTGAGCTCTCCTTTATTGTTCTCTCAAGTCCAATTCACTCTGGGTAAGGTGGACCTGGAGGCAAAGTTGCTGTTGCTTTCTGGATTGTGGTGGTGGAACTTTTCTTTTGTCCATGCATTTTTTTTACTGCTTTTTGGATAGATGGGCTAGAGGACAATGAGTCAATGGATACTGTGTGCTTGGAACACTATACTAAGTTTGGACACGTAATTATGAAATTAAATTCTTCCAGTCCCAGGACCCATTCGTGCTGCTCTAGTTGGGTGATGCTCTGACTCCCAGGTGGTGCTCCAGCTCTGTTTTTTCTGTCTCAGAGAGGACATGGCCTATAAAACTGGATCAATTGCTCTACATGAGCCTGAGCACGTTGGAATAAAGCTTTCCCACCCAGGGAAAGCGTGCCGGGCTCATGGTGGCGCATTTGATGTGTATGTGGGACATTGAGCATCCATCCTCTGCTGCTCCTCTGCAGAAATATTTTGTCAGGATTTCTCCCCCTCCCATAATTGCTGAACAGTGTGTGAAATTCAGCACATTTGATGGAATGATAAGATTTACCTCTGAAATGGAGCTTTTGTGTATGAACAAACCTGTGTAGGGATAGTTGGAAGGAAAGCTCATAATATCACCAAAGTCTTTAAAAACTATGAGCCTGAGCCTGCTGTCCTCCCTTCACCTCAATTTCTCAGGTGTGACAAGCTTGAAAGCCAGAAACCTCTCTCTGACTGCACAATAGTCATGACACAGTGAGTATATTTTTGGAAAATGAAGAACAATTGGTGTGTTACTGAAGGAAAAATACAACTGATGCTACTTCACTGAAGGAAATCCCAGTGCTGCCTCTTTTTTTTTTTTTTCCCCTGGAAGCTACAGAATTTACTACGCTGTTTATGTGCTGAAAGAAAATAGTGGTAAATTAGTCCCTGTAGCCAATCATACTCGTACCACAGAAACTGTTGTATTTATGGAAGTGGTCAAACGTGCAGTAGTGTCCAGAGATGTATGGCAATGTTTACCCCAGACCATGGCACTGTGTGATTTATCACAAGACACAGAGCAGGTCGTAATGTGTGTCCTAATTAGTGCAACGTACCTTGTAATAGCTGTGTAATAAATTCTGCACCGATGCTTTCGACCCAAAAACATAGGATCTAATGCAGATTCCATGAAAACAAAAGGGGAAAAAAATCATCTAATGTTGTAAAGGCCTTTCGGTGAAGTCTGAAGTACATATGTAGATAACCATAGAATCACAAACTGATTTGGGTTTTGGAAGAGACTTTAAAGTTCGTTCAGTTCCAACACCCCTGCTGTGGACAGGGACACCTTCCACTGGACCAGGTTGCTCCAAGCCCTGTCCAACCTGGCCTTGAACACTCCCAGATTGGATGGGGCTTGGAGCAATATGTAGGTGTCAAGTTTGTGGGCAAAATGTGTGTTAACCTTGCATTGCTCACCCTTTTCCTTCCATGACACAGATCTCTCCTCTGCCCCACGGGCTCATTCTTCCTCTGTCAACCCAAGCAGGACTGGGAAGTGTTTATTGATTAATTAATCAGCCCCACATCTTTGCTTGCACCCTCTTGGTGTGGCTCTTTTTAGCACTTGTTGGTTTTAGAGAGAGAGGATGACTGATGATCATGTTTTGAAGCTGAGTGTCTTTCAGTTCCTTATCTCTCTCTTGCAGATGGTATTTAAGTGTGCTGCAAAACATAATTCTCGTGTGGGAGTGGATCTCCACATGGACTTGTAGAATTTCTTCTGGTGTATTGCTGAATGATGCAACCAAAATCAGCTTTTCTTTTTTTCCTTTTTTTTTCCCCCTCATGGAGCTTCTGGAGGACTATCAAGTCCTGATGTTACCAATTCATAGAGAAGGAAACTGGCTCCCCAAGGGCTTTTGCTGTGAAGTGCTGTCAAGAAGGACTATACTAAGACCTTTGAGCTTTGCTTCCCAGCTTAGATGCCCTCCAAAGGCTTGGGAAAACAAAGTTTCTTAGTTGATGTAGGATGAAATTTCCTTCATTATTTGCTATCCCTCTATCTAGTGCAAAGGCTTTTTTTCTGATTTTTATTTTTATAAAGAACCTTTATTATTCAGATCTTTATTAGGACAAATTTTCAGTTTTGGGGCTGGTGCTGTGTTTTTTTTTTTTTTT